>CAUYSK010065373.1:0-24084 GCA_963575035.1 Avahi laniger
TTTTAGCTGTCCAATTAATTTCTTTCTATTTTTGGTAGAGACGGGGTCTCGCTCTTGCTCAGGCTGGTCTCGAACTCCTGAGCTCAAACAATCCGCCTGCCTCGGCCTCCCAGAGTGCTAGGATTACAGGCATGAGCCACCGCGCCTGGCCCTCGGGTCCAGTTCTTGGGAGAAATTTTCCCTCTGTTTCATTAAAGTGTGTGGAAGAGGAGGTACTCAATAAATGTTGATTACTTTCTTCCTTCTGAGGATTCCTATTACACTTAAAATTGTTCTCTGAAAATCTCAGGATCACATATGTTTTGTACATAAGAATTTCTCAGATTTTAGAAAATATCTTACCCATACCATATATTAACTAGCCCACAGTGGGATCTAGGACAGTACCTCATAATCAAATTCATTAATATTTTCTCAGCAAACCTGGGAATATTTACATTAATGTGGGATAAAGACTATTCATAGCTTCACATTAGTTTATGTCAGGCTTGCCTAAAAATCACCAAAAAACTTTTAGTTTTGGGAGCATTTTAGAACTGTGGATTATGAACCGTGGGTATTAGTTTTGTCCCTCACTAGGTAACAGCTTCTAGGGAACAAGGATTGTCTGCGCATCTTCCTATAATACCTAGCAGAATGTTGGACATATGAGTGCCCAGTGCTTAACTGACTAATAGTAGATATTAAACTACCAGTTAAAATAAATTCGAGAGAGGGACTTTAGTAGGTTGTGGATTATTCTGTATGTTTCTTTTTGTAACACTACTCTTGGGTGTATCTTATTTATAGGCAGAAGTCAATTCATCTGGAAAGACTATCGCTGAGTCAGACTTAAAACACTCTTTTTCACTAAATGATTTACAAGATGATATACCTACAGCATTCCAGGGTGCTACAGCTAGTACATCGGTATGGCTCTTGTCTTTTAATATATATGTATATCTATATCATTATCATTATTTGGAATAGGAGGAAAAGATCCCTAGATCAAATATCTGAAAATTTTGGTTCTCCTAACAATTGGATTCTAGCCCAGCTGTCTGTCTAATGAATTATATTATGTTGAGCAAGTTATTCTGCTTTCTGGGCCTCAGTTTTGTTTTTGTTAAGTGGGGCTGGACTAAATATTTTTTAAGTCTTATTGTCCCTCCAGGATAATATGGTTTCTTTGAAAAGCCACTTTCAATACAGTGCTAGACTCTGAATAAAACAAAATACACATATGTTAGCCACTTTCTAAATAGACACAGTTTTTGGCAGCTTTGTTAAGCTGTATTAAGGTACTGACTTAAAGACCTAGAGCCAAACATTTGCCTTACACTTGCTCTGTACAATATAGTAGTCACTAGCCACATGCAGCCATCTATATTTAAATTTAAATTCATCCAAATTAAAGAAAGTTTAAAATTCATTTTCTCAGTCTTACTAACTACATTTCAAGTGCTATATAGCCACATGTGGCTAGTGGGGGCCACATTGGAAAACGTAGATATAGAACATAACTATCAATCATAAATTTCTGTTGGTGATGTTACCTTGCACGTAGTAAGTGTCCAATAAATAATTGTTGAATAAAATAATAAATGAATGCTATGGTTGTTGTTAGTTGTGCCCTGACCTATTTGTCTAAAAAATTGATGAGCCTAAGTGATCAGAGAGACTGACTAAAAAAATATGACTAGATTGGTGCTAAATAATTAGGATTATGGGGAAAAACAATGACGTTCCTTTCTGTATATAAAAGATGAACTGTGTTTTGGTGTATTTTTGGTAACAGATTGTTTTAAGTAGTCACATATTTCCCCCCGCCCCACCTCCAGTTTATAGAGGATTTTAAAGGGTTGGGAAAATTGAAATAGAAGCTGGGCAAGTACAGATTTGCCCTTTACCTACCAATAAGTTACTATAAAGTGGGACTGAATAGTCTTGAGTAGGTCTCTCCTATCCAGAGAATGAGCAGGTGGGCAGAGAAAAGTAGGTTGAAAAAAGCAAGGGAGAGGGTGACTCTCTAGGGGAACTGAAGATGGAAGTATGAGAAAAAAGTGTGTTGGGATAAGTATAAATCATTTTTATCTGATCCCAATGTACTTTTATAAATTACAGAGGAATATAATGAATTAAAGTCAGTGTATGTTTAGTTTGAAATATTAAAAAATCTCTGATTACTTTTCATTTTTTGTATTCTAATTTTTTTTTATTTCATAAATAGTTTTTAAAAATAGAGCCATTCTATTACAAAAAGGAGGGTGATATTTTCTTTTCACCTGTTAGGACAGTCTCCTAATATTTGTGATTCATATAAACCTTTTGTGTATTTTAAATCTGTCAAGTCCCCTTGTTACATATTCCAGTTATACTTATTCCAATTATAATTTATTTTGTAATTATTTATTATCTATTTCACTTCCTAGAATATAAGTTCTTTTGAGGGTCAGGGCTCTTTTTCAACTTCTCCACTGTATCGCCAGTGCCTGGCTTAGTGCCTTGTGTATAGTAGGTGATCAGTACATATTTGTTGATTGAATGAATGAACCTCAGGATTGGCACTTTTAAAAAATACTAGGGGCTGGGTGTGGTGGCTCACACCTGTAATCCTAGCACTCTGGAAGGCCAAGGCGGGCGGATCATTTGAGCTCAGGAGTTCGAGACCAGCCTGAGCAAGAGCAAGACCCTGTCTCTACTAAAAAAAAAATAGAAGTTAGCTGGACAACTAAAAATATATATATAAAAAATTAGCCGGGCATAGTAGCGCATGCCTGTAGTCCCAGCTACCCAGGAGGCTGAGGCAGGAGGATCTCTTGAGCCCAGGAGTTTGAGGTTGCTGTGAGCTAGGCTGACGCCTTGGCACTCTAACCCAGGCAACAGAGTGAGACTCTGTCTCGGGGAAAAAAAAAATACTAGGAATACAGTTAAAGAAGTTTAAGTAAATTAGAGTGTACAAACAATAATGTCACTATTATAGTAGGATGTCTTGTTTTGATCTTAATGTACATAAAACTTAGAATTCTTTTTCATAGATATAGGTCATTAATTGAGACCAGTTTTGGTTAAAATACTACCAAACAATAAATTGTCTACAATTGCAGGTTAAGCTTTTAATTACATTTATATATAAACTATCTCAGAGTATGATTATATAATTTGACCACTATGGAAGTAACTGAGACCTGGTTTTTGCTAGGAGTGGTTGCTTTACAGGCAGGTGTAAGAAAAATTCACTAAAATTGTTACACATCAAATCCCAGATAAACTATGGTTTTTTTTATCCTTGAGGTGGGGGGCGAGAGATTTCCAAAATCGAATAAATACAGCAGATAACATTAGACCATCTGTTGCTTTTCGATGCAGATTTTTTAGCAATGTAGAAATGGGAGAAATATGATGGCAGTTTTATGTTCTTCCAGTCTGTCAGATTTTCCCCTTTTCCCAAGGATTAAGGTTCTGAATAAGCCATTCCACTTTATATTAAAAAGCAAACACAAAACTCCCTCATAGATGCTGGTTATTCTGGGTTATAATAGAAAAATTGATATGTATTACTGTGGACTTAACAATGACTACGATTGTTTTAAATATGAAAAATTTTAGAATTTTATAATATCAAGGCATTAGGTTTTAGTCAGTGATATACCATCCAAAAGGCATCTGAAACATAGGAACCTAATTAAAACATTATATCTGTATGAATATTTTCATATAGGTATATACTAAAATATCATCAAGAGTCAATGTTTTAAGGGATTGTTTTTCTACGTATATTAACTATACTAATAAAGGGCCAAAAAGCTGTCCTAAGTAAAGTCATGACTTTTTTTTAACCTAAATATCAATGCCTCCAAATGGATATATTAATAGTAACAATCTTAATAACTGACATTTAGTAAGCAATTATGTGTCCTAAGCACTTTATATCATTATCCCATTTAATCCTCATAGCCACTAAATTGGATATTCTCCTTATACAGAAGAGGGAGCTGAGTCTTGGATTAAATAACTTGCTTGGGGTCACGGGTCTACTTAGTGGCAAAGCCAGCCTAGTAATGATAAGCCTCCTTGTTTCGGTCAGGTTTATGGACAGGCTAAAGTTCTCCCCTTAAACAAATGGATAAAATATATTTGTAATGTGTATAACATGTATACCATATCTACAGCATGTTTAAAATAAAAGCTTTAATCTGAGTCAACCTTTTGTGCTAGTTTCTCGATTGATAGCACCATCATGTTTTTTGTTTTCCTTAAGAACCCATTTCTCTTTAATCCTTGCGTAGTTTTGCTCTATTAAACACTTTCATCTTCTTGGCTGAGCTCTCAGAAGAATAGGCGACTTCAAATGAAATGTTTCTGTATTGGCTGCCATAACTCACTTCAACTCAATGCGTCTTACCTCGCTATATGATGCCTGTGATGATGTATGATCTTATGAAATGCTGCGGCTTTGCGTATCTGTTCTCTTTAGTGAGCAGATCGCTCCTGGGAGTCCTGGATTATAGCAGTCCAAGTTCATGCAACTTTAATTCAGTATCAGCACTAACTTTTATTCTTAACTCAGAGTCAGTAGTTCCTTTCTACCTCTGTATTTATGGGTGCCTACATTTGAGTGATTCCAAAGGGTAGTTTTAAGAAATTCAGATTATTTAAGCTTTTTAATGTTGAGATGAGTATCAGACTTAAAATGGAAATTTTTCTACATGTAACTTAGATCAGCATTTTCCCCCTAATGTTTATAGCTATTACTAGCACAAAGCCCATCCTTTTACCATGTTAAAAAAGTAATTGAATTACATTATGTGATTCTTTTTTCTTCTGAATATTTAAATTTTCTCTAATGGAAAGTATTTTAAATGTTTCATGCTTAACCAGTTTTTTAGGTTATTCTGAATAAAACATTCTTTTTTTTAAGACTGTATATTGACAATAATGTATAATCAATATACAGTTACTTTCAATAGAAGAATTAAAAGCCATTGAGTTAGTAGAGGTAGAGTTAAGGTGTCTATATAAATAAAATGAGGCCAAGCGAGATGGCTTATGCCTGTAATCCCAACTTTGGGAGGCCAAGGTGGGAGGATCACTTGAGCCCAGGAGTTCAAGACCAACCGGGCAACATAGCAAGACCCTGTCTCTAAAATACATACATACATACATATTCTGTAGAGCTTCCTTGAATATGCCATCACCATTTTTTCCTATCTATAAATCGTATTTAAGATTTTGAATGACTTGGTATTATATTGTGGTTACGTTTTAACTGACCAGTCATAGGTAATAGAAGCAGTTGTCATCCTGTGCTTCATTGGAAGCAACCAGTGGACCAACATAGAGGATACATGGAGTCACACACAAGTACCTCCAAATTTTTCTCAGCACATACCCAGGGAATTCTTGACAACATAAAGTATTCAATACTAAGTAAAAGATACTTCTGGACTTGTGTTGAATTCATTTGACAGGATTTGTAAGAAAGGGTAAGCCTGGTTTGAAAATCACACATAGCATTTATAATATTGCTATGAAGAATGTACTGCCTGAAATATTTCTTATGCTGTATTGATTGTTGGTAGAAACATATGGATATAGTAAGATAATATGGGAAGAAAACCAGTTCATAAAAGGTACACAATTGAGAATTACCCTTTTTGCCATTTAGAATGGCTAATTTTCAAGCTGAAAGTGGAAATCACTTTTTGCTTACTCCTTGGATCTCCTGAAAGAAGGGAAGTGCCAGATGCTTATCAGATATTGCTAGAGTTGCTTCTGAGGCAGAGTAGAAAGCTATCTATGGAGAATATAGGTAAAGGCTTTCCTTGTCTTATTTGTTGCTAGTAAATTCCTCCTCTACCTAGTGTGTACCTAAGTTGTGTTGTTGGCTTTTTGAGGAGGGTGATTTATTAGTCTCAGCATTCAGATAATTCTTTTTGCCCTTAGTCATATTTAGCATTCTGAGATTCTGTGTATTCTTGAATAGATAATAAGTATATGTATAAATTTTCCTTGCCAATTTCAAACAAAATTTCTTAAAATTTCCTAGTATGGAGTCCAGAATCCCCCATCAGCATCCTTTCAACAGCCTACTCAACCTGTAGCTAAGAATACCTCCATGAGCCCTCGACAGCGCCGGGCCCAGCAGCAGAGTCAAAGAAGATCATCTACTTCACCAGATGTAATCCAGGGCCAGCAGCCAAGAGACAACCACACTGATCGTGGTGGATCAGCTGTACTGATTGTCATCCTGACTTTGGCATTGGCAGCTCTTATATTCCGACGAATATATCTGGCCAATGAGTACATATTTGACTTTGAGTTATAATATTGTTTTGTGACTTAAGAGCTGTGACTCAACTGCTTCAGTAAACATTCTGCATTGGGTATAATCTAAGAATTGTTTACAAAAAGATTATTTTGTATTTACCCTTCATTCCTTTTTTTGATTCTTAAAAGTTCAGTATAAATATAGCTAGACATTCAGACTATGTCCAGCCGTGTGTCCTGCTTACTTTAAGGGACCGGAAATGAAAGTTCCTTGTCTCACTATTTGATCTGCTTTACCGAGAAATAATTTATTGTTGTTTCTCATGCCTCAGCTTCTTTTTATGTAAATTTGTGAACTTTTCTGTATAGCCCTTGGAAATTTTTAGATAAAAGATGATGTTTTAAGTTCCAATGAGTATTACTAATTACTTGATACCATTTATTGAATACTCTGTTTCTACCTATATAGAATGATACAGGGATAGAAGAGTTGAAAAGGGAAAGCAAAACTCTTCAAATAGCTTTCATGTCATTCATAGGAGGTATGCTGGGATTGCTCATTCTGTGACTTAGTGTCCTAAACGTTCTTCAGTGAAAATAACTATATTCCAGTCAAATGTTTATGAGGAAATGAGATCACATATTTGTTATTGGATGTTACTTGAAGAGGGAGTACTCGTAACCACTTTCATGTACTGTTATCCCTCATCTCCAATATGCACACAAATTTAAAAAGAAAGACAACAATCTGCCACAGATCCTAATTTTAAGAAAGAAAGGGTCCATGCCAGGAAATCACTTGGTTTTCCAGAAGTAGGAGAATCTTAAGATTTGAATGTTTGCTCTGCTTTGAATTGTATATCTTTGAGATGTATTATATGCCTAGCTTTGTAATCACTATAAATTTTAATTCTAAGCATATGCATAATGTTGAAATATTTCACGTACCATTTTAATAGAAAAGCTCAGGGCCCAAGTAACAGTGATAGCAGTTAGAAAAACCTTTACTTAGAATTGTCTACCTAATTAAAGCCCAAGAAAGAATTTTCAGAGGAAAAAATCAATATGTAACTTAGTGCTAGCTAGCTCCACAGACTCTAATAGATAATTTTATCATCATAATGCCTGTGAGACCATATAATCACAGAAAAACATTGTTTTCAGCATGTTTAGGTAGCAGCATTGAGGGTACTCTTGATTGTGGTGTTAATGAAGATTTAATTTTTAAATACAGGCAGTCCCTAGCTTTCAAATAGGTTATGCTCTAAAAGTACATTTATAAGTTAATTTTTTTTTTACAAGTCAAACAATGTTGTAAATGGTATTTAGGTTCTAGACCAGTCCATAAAAGTTAGCCCATGTGTATCTTTAATAGTGTGGGGGAGGGTATTCATAAAGTCCTTATGTGGTTTTAACTAACCGAAATTATGGGGCAAGATAGAAATAATTTGTAAAATCATTTTAAAGGCAAATTTAATTTTTACTCCTGTTTATGAGACTTTGGTTCTATTAACTAGCAAACACAATTTGTTTTCATAGCTAGTTTTCCTTTATGTCTACACCTAAAACAGAAATATGTTGTATATAATACAGAATTGTCTTAAACTTTAATAAATTAGCATTTTAAAGGTTTACAGATTGTTTGTTATATATCTGTAGTTGAAGTTGGTAAAGTCTAAAAAAGCCCAAGGACTTTATGAAGACCTCATATGTTGGGGAAAATTATAGGTTACCATTTTATAACTTTATAAGTTATAAATGCATAAGAAAATGCATTCTGAAGTCTTGATTTGGAATATAAGATATTAGAAATGTTGGTTTGTTGGTCAGTGATCTTCCAAGCAAGAGGTCACCAACCCAACTGGGAAGACCAGGTAGCGTTATTACCTGAGGAGAAAGAAATCTCCATGCCCTCGACCTATGCTGAGATTAATCGTGTGCTAGAAACAATCTTCCCTCCATTTCCTCTCAGTCATACTTGAGCCAGCCTCTGGATCTATGTGATCTTGTTGCATGTTTCCATGGGGTCTACTTACACTTTAAAGTTAAGCAAGGAAGATTTTGCACCGTGCAGATCCTTCTCTGTCTGATTGACCTCTCTTCCCTTAATCACCACTAACGGGCCACCTGCTTGTTTGTGTTGGGATTTTTTTTGCACCTGACAAACCATCTGAAAGTGGCACATTTTCCTTCTTCCCTTTCACCTCACGTATGCTCCCTAAAAACCCTGAAGTTGTCCATCTGAACCGCAGTGTGGGGTTAAATGAGCCAAATTGATCTTTGAGGCTTTTCGTACTCAATGAGCCACTGAGAGGCTTCTTCAGAAAACCATTATTTTTAAATCCCTACATTTTCCCTTTAATTCCGGCATAAGGCCAAAACTGGATGTGTATTCTGGTAGAAAAAGGCTTAGGAGTCCCTCTTCCCCCAGTCCTCAGATTTCCGTAACTCATGGCTTTTTCTTTGAACAACACAGTACACGACTGCATATCAAGGTAGTTAAAATAGCATGCTTAAAAAAATAATTTGTTTCACCTGTAACTGTTTAAGCCAATGAACCTTTCAAATTTAATGTAATGCGGGGCTGTTATGTAGCACTTTACTTTTTCATGCTGCTTATTGTTTTATTCTACTGAAATAAATGAATTTCATGAAGATTCTCAACTAATTTTTTTTAAAAAACTTCAAAGATTGTCTATCATTTTGACTATGGAAACACAGAATTTCCTATTTAAGAAGAATAACAACTCTTTTTGTTATTTTGGGCTGTGAATAAACTTTGATATCTTGAGACCATTTTTATAGACAGGAATCAATAAGTAAACCTCACACATGGTACTTACTTGAGCAAAGACCTAGGCTGAAATACTGAAAAGCCTTTATTGCTTTATTACTTGCAGGTAAGTATATGCAAAGTGAATAAATTTACTGAACCTGACTTTAAAAAGAGTCATGTGTACATTAACATATGTACTGTTAAAGCCTTTGTGGGAGGCTGTGTGTTGCTAAAAAGCTGTTTGGAGCCTCTTGAACAGTTGCCTTCAGAACTAGTTTGAGCTGCTCAATAAAACCCATGTCTTTAACTCTTCATACCTTGTTTTTGGCCAGATTGTATTTTTTATGTCATCCAGTCTTGTCTCCTGTCCATTTTACCTCATTTCTCTCGCATCTTTCCGCTTCTCTTCATGCTCACTGCCACTTCCCTAATTAGCCATTAACTCGTCTGAATTAGTGCAATAGCCTCTTCATAGGTCTCCAGTCTTGCCCTGTTCCTTGCACTGCAGGCAGTCTCATCCAATACACAGATTGATCCCTTCTCTTCCATTGCTCTTAAGATAGGCCCAAGCCCTTAACACAGGACACAAAGTTGGGTGTGTCCAGAGTCCCGCCTAGGTATCTGGCATAATCAGACCTCAGGAGGTGCTTCTGGGGCCTTCCCATTGCCCTGAGTTTGAGCCACTGGGGTGATCCTCTGCCTTGAGAGAAACAAGCAGAGGTTAAAGTTATATCATCCACTGCCTCACACCATACAAAAAAACCCCAAATGGATCAAAGACCTAAATGTAAGAGCTAAAACTATAAAATTCTTAGAAGGAAACATAGTAAATCTTTGTGATAATGAATTAGTGGTTTCTTAGATACAAAATCAAAAGCACAAGCAACCAAAGAAAAAGATACATTTCATCAAAATAAAAAACTTTCAAAGAATGTGAAAAGACAATAGGAGAAAACGTTTGCAGATCACATATCTGATAAGGAATCCAGAATATCTAAAGAATAATTATAACTCAATAAATTTCCTGATTAAAAATGACAAAGTATTTGAATAGACATTTCTTCAAAGAAGATATGCAAATGCCCAATAAGCACGTGAAAACAGGCTTAACATCGTTAGTCATTAGCGAAATGCACATCAAAACCACAGTGAGGCCAGGCATGGTGGCTCATGCCTATATTCCCAGCACTTTGGGAGGCTGAGGTGGGAGGATTGCTTGACGCCAGGAGTTCAAGACCAGCCTTAGCAACACAGTGAGACCCCATCTCTACAAAAAATAGAAAAAACTAGCCAGGCACGGTAGCGCTTACATGTAGTCCCAGCTACTTGGAAGGCTGAGGCAAGAGCATCATTTGAGCCCAGGAAATTTGAGGTGGCTGTGAGCTATGATGATGCAATGCCGTCTAGCCTGGGAACAGAGCAAGACCCTGTCTCAAACAACCAACCAACCACAGTGAGATACCACTTTAGAATCAAGGATAGTTAGAATAAAAAAGCAGATAACAAGTGTTGGTGAGGATGTGGAGAAGTTGGAATGCTCATTCTCTGCTGATGGGGATGTAAAATAGTGCTGCCGCTTTGAAAAACAATTTGGCAGTTCCTCAAAAAGTTAAACATAAAGTTACCATATGACCCAGCAATCCCCCTCTCACGTATATAGCCAAAAGAAATTAAAATGTATTCACACATAAACTTGTACACAAATATTCATGGCAGCATTTTTGTTAATAGCTGAAAAGTAGAAACTCAAACATCCAACTGTTGAATAAACGTGTTATATCTGTGCAATGGAATATTATTTGGCCATAAAAAGGAATGATACGATGATATATGCTACAACATTGATGAACCCTGAAGACATAAGGCTACATAATGTATGATTCCATTTTCATAAAATGTCCAGAATAGGCAAATCCATAGAGAAAGCCAGTAGATGGGTGGTTGCCAGGGGCTGAAGGAAAGTGGGAAGGAGAAGGGACTGCTGATGGGTATGAGGTTTTTTTGGGGGGAGAGGAAAATGTTCTAAAATTAGATAGTGGTGATAGTTGTACAACTCTGAACATATTAAAATCCATTTTAAAGGGGTGAATTTATGGTGTGTGAATAATTCAATAAAGATGTTATGAAAAAAATTATACCATCCAACTATGGTTTTCTCCTTGTTGTAATCACAATAATTGAACTATTGATAATAAGAGAGCTTTAAAGTAAAAAATCGGTAGGACCTAAAGTTGTACCCAGAATGCAACAAAGCAAACATTTCTTGAAAACCAACAACATCCAGGCATAATTCTAGGGTTACAGCCAGTCCTTTATTGGCTTGTCCAAATGGAAGAAAAGAAAAGAAAGATCCTTACATAATCATGAATTCTTTGGTTTATGCCATCCTTCAAAATCAAAATGTATTTTATGCTTCAATATGTTTTCATTGAAGAAAAAGAAGAAAGATGTGTATTTGAGAGAAAAGCAAGTATCTTTGGCCATAGGCAAAACATACTGTCTCAGATCCAGAAATAAAGCAATCCCAAGAAAACGTACTGTTCCTGTGTTTTCTCAGCATTTCCTGGACACATGCAGGCACTCATCTCCACAGCCACCAAGTCCTCTCTGCACGTCCACTCAGAATCAAGCTGACTGCCTGGCGGATGGGACAGACTGGTTTTACGCAGCCAGAAGATGAATTGATAATCTCAGCACAAAGCTGGCATGTTGAAGAGATTTAATTTTTTTTATATAACAGCTTTAGCCAAAGCTATTCTAGGATCCGGCGGAAGCAGAGTTTCACAGGAGGACGCACTTCTTGACTAATGGCCAATCACTAAGCAGCAGGGAGAGCAAAGCCTGGCGTTGGTGTCACGGCCTGGTGCGTAGGGGCAGGGGGTGGGACAGGCGTCATATTAAACAGTAAGTCAGGACAATCAGGCTTGCCAGCCATGCCCTCACCGGCCCTCCAAGCAGCACTGTCGGGAGGCAGCAGACTGGATCAATGGTTAAGCCAGGGGGAGTTTGCCCTGCCACAGGTTACTGGAAAGCAGCTTGTTGCATCATAGACGCCCACAAAATGCCTTATTTTACAAGACTCATTTTGTTCCTGCTTTGCCTGATGGTTCTTGTGGAAAGCAGAAAGCCCAAGAGGAAGAAAGGGTCAGGACAGCTGGAAATGCCCAAGCCAAGGTAAACTTGGGATGGGGGTGGGGGACGGGGAGGAAGGGATGTCCCTCGGTGCAGTAGCAGCAGCAGCAGCCCGGTGATGGCTCCCAGGAGGGCCAGGGGTTATGTCCTTGCACTGTCTCAGGAGAACCTGTTTTCCAGCCGCAGGTGGAGGGGGCCTCTACCTCGCTGAAAGCAGCCTCTCACTGGGCACAAGTACTCTGTGTGCCACAAGCACTGAGAGCAGAACTAGACTGGGCTGGGCATTTCAGTCTGATGCCTGTGTTCAGCCAGAGCATTTTGACTTAGGCAGATAGTTGAAGACTTAGCAAGTAAAACAAAAATTCTTTATACTTCTCCAGTTGTGCTGCTTTGTGTCTCAGGATTACATCCTGTGGGGACCAGAGGTGGCTGGCTTAATAGGTACACTCAAGCATTTTGGGGGGAACTATATATAGGAATTTAGCCTGAACTATTAAGAAAAAATAGAATCCGGAGTTGTCTTTAAGTTATTTAACAGGGAAAAACTTTATAATGGCATTGGGTTTCATTTTATTGTTTTGAATCTTAGAACAGGTGTTTGAACTTTGCTGGATTATCAGAAATATATGTGTGCACTACAGTGAATGCCATCTCATGACCTAATGGAGACATTTCCAAGAAATACTGGTTAGGCTCAGAATTTGCATTCAAAATCATTACATTACAAATCTGATTTCCTCAGTAAGTTTGTTTTGAACTGACATACAAGGCATGATACTCCAGGCCTGAGGTAGACATAGGACTATTAGACAGGAAGATAAGAAAAAAAAGAACAAGCAACTAAGACCCGAATACCGTGTGGGGCATGTTCCACATTTATTTTCCATTCTACTAAGCATTGGGCGAACGAATGGTTCTGAAAATAAACATCTTGAGGCATGTTTTCTAGGTCAGAGGTCTCCAAACATTTTTGATCATTCACTGCTATCAGTGACAATTTTTGGAAATTGTACCTTCAATATATGTATATTTATTTACAAATTACATACATATATTATATTATAAATATGCACATAAATTTAAATCTTGATTACACCCTTATTTTTAGAAAAAAAACTAAATGTAGATAAGAGCTATGATCTCTATCTGCAGCACCAGTGGAGCCTGGTGCCCAGGGAGATGCGATTACTCTCTAGGGCCTGGTCCTGCTCGGCCAGAAAGAAACAGACCAGATCCTTCAGGATGGTGGGGAAGAGGCGTTGCTCCGCAAGGCTTATCCTGGTCATGTTGCCAGAGTCATAGGCTGTGAGCTGGAGGGGATCTCAGAGGTCATCTGGTCCAGCAAGTCCCCTGAGCAATCATTTGGGGTTTTGTGAAAAGGGGGTTCCAAGGTCACAGAAGCTTGGGAAACCCTGGTTTAGACCATTTTAAACAGATGTCCTTACAGGTGAACTTCTAATGAATCTTGAAGAGGGGATAAATTATGCAGTGTTTTTCAGAAATAACAAAAACAACCACCAAAAAATCCACACTCTTTGGGGGCACTATCTTGTGGGATTCCTGCTCCACAGAGCACACATTGGGAAACTGTCCGCACCAACTCACCTTGCAGACGCCGAAATGGCAGGTCAGTAATTCATTCGCACAGTTTGCAAGTGGCTTGACAAGACTGGAACACAGGCTCCTAATTTGCTCAGACTGGAGGAAAAGTTGTCTGAAACTGTCTGTTCCCTATGAACAGTGCTGGGGCTCAGCTCGAGTCCCTCTGGGACCCCACTTGGCAGCCTGGGCTGTCACAGCATCTGTCGCTTTTCCACAGAGGACCCACAGTCTCAACCCCAGACTCCTGCAGGAGCCTGGGGACAGCTGGAATCCGACTCGTGGGGGTGAGGAGAATTTCTTGAAATTCATCCCGTGAGGTGTTAAAGTGGCAAAAGATGAAAACATACATCGAAAGAAAATAAAATATTTGTTGATCTGAGGCTAGGAGAAAGACTAGCGAAGGTGGTTCTGGGCGTTTCTGCATCTACCAGGGCTTGGGAGTCTGGGCCGGAGGGCCGAGGCTGTCCGGGCGGCGCCACCGTCTCCCGTGAGAGGTAGAATGGAGCGTGCCAGCTCACGCCAGTAGCCCACAGCTCAGGGTCTTAGTGGCCTGAGTGATCAAACAACTGATCCCTTAAAAAAAGTGCTGAGCCCTCCACGCACTGGGATTTAAATCTCCTCTCGCTCGCCGGGCTGGTGGCGTTCCAGGACTTCCGCTCCTTTAATCTTTTCCCTAAATGGATGTGGAAACTGCCTGGCCCAGGAGAGCCGGCTGCGCTCACGATTTAATGTCTGCGATCTGCTAAGCCCTTGGGCTGAGCTCTTCATCTGCCTTCCTGGGGCATCTCTGCTGGGGCGTCTGGACGCGGCCCCTCATGAGGTTGCTGCTCAGAGAACCGGGCCTGGTCCCCCTCGACTCCCGGGAGCAAGGCTCGGGGAGGACACCGGCGAGTGCCCAAGCTCCTTGAAAGCACCTGGCGTGACTACACCCGCATCAGGGGGCTGGACTGAGGCCCGAACTTCAGCTGTAGGGAGGAAGTTAAACTGGACTTTCCTCCTGGCACGTGCAGCTGTAATGAGCTTGTCTAAAAGCAAATCTGATCACGGCTTCCTGCCCCATCTGCGTAACACCCTTGCCCGTCATTGTCTTCCCATTCCGTGGATACAGGCAGAATTCTTGCCACGGCTTTCAAGGCTCGGCCGGGCCTGGCCCCTGCTTGTCCCTGCAGACTCATTCTCTCCACCCGTCCTCTTCCTCTTCTCATCTAATGCCCCGTCACCCTCTAGCCCAGTCACCTCAAACTCAGTGTATCCCAAACCAAACGACAGATGCACTGAGCTTAGGTGTCTATGGAATACTCAGCTAGGGACATTCAGTTAGGTGGTCAGATACGGAGGCAAGAGCAGAGGGCATGCTGATGACAATTTAAGCCACTGGCTTAGGTGAGCCTGTCAAAGAGAGTGTAGAAAGAAGAAAAGGTGGCTGGGACAGGGTCCTGGGACACTGGCATTTAAGGGACAGGCTGAGGAGGAGAGGGAGGCTGCCATGGGGACTGAGGAGAACTGTCAGAGAGGTAGGAAGGAACTGAGTGCCTTGCCCTGAAAGATGGAGTTTCTAGCAGAGGCATGGTCCCCTGCTGCAGAGAAGCCAGCCCTCAGTAAGAGCACCTGCAGGGCCTGCGGCTGGGCACCAGTGGGCAAGAGTAGGGTGGTGCCAGCAGCATGTGGAACGCAACTTTTTTGGAGAATTATTTATCTAGAGGGAAGGATTTTTTTTAGGCGGAACGCCAAGGATTTTAGCACAGCGAGGTCATTTTGTATAATACCATAATGGCGGATACATGTCATTATGGGTTTGTCCAAACCCACAGAATGTTTCACACCATCAAGAGTGAACCTCCGTGTGAACTAGGGACTTGGGTGATAATGACGTGTAGCAAGAGCGCCACTCCGTGGGGACGTTGGTAATGGGGGCGGCCACTCATGTGTAGGGCCGGAGCCTAAGGGAACTCTCTGTGCCTCTGATTCAGTGAGGTTGTGAACTTAAAGCTACTCCAAAAATTAAAGTCTTTAAACTTTCTCTTTAAAAAAGGAAATGTTCAAAACTGTGCCTAACATACCTGTTCTGCTATCACGTGCAGTCAGTTTTGCATGAACTGGGAGCTGGAGGAGGACGTGGGGTTCAGATAGGTTTTCTGCTTGGTTTCGGGAAGGACTCGAACCCGGTGTGAGTGCTGATGGGAGGTGCTGAGGCTGCTGGGACCAGGGTGTTTGAGGCAGATTCAGGGGCTCTGTGAGAAGGGGGGTCAGCTGCTTGCTGAGCCCCAGTTACCTCAGAACCTGTGGGGAGACTGGGTGAGATGCTGCCCGGATAGGAGCTGCCCTCACACAGGCTGGCCTCACCGCAGGACACTCGCACCTGCCCCTCTCGCTCTCAGGACGCACGTCCTCCGGATCCTCTCAGGGCTCGCTCCCCTCCCTCCGGCCTGGGAAGCACTTCCCAGCCACCTCAGCTAAACCGCCCTCCGCCCCAACCCATCTCTCTCTTATTTACTTTGCTTTATCATTTTTTATGACACTTAGCACTTCCTGAACTTACGTAATTTATCTGTCTACTCATTTCTTGTGCATGTCCCCCTCTAGGTTATAAGCCCTGTGGGGACAGTGAACATATGTCCTCCCCATGACTTGAACAGCATCTGGGCAGAGCAGCTACTCTGCGGAAATGTGTTGAGCAAATGAATCTGAGTCTAGGAATTGAGGTGTGGTGTGACCAGAGTGTGGGTGGCTGTTCACGTGGATGTCAACATCCCCAAGGTTGACGGGAGGAACTGAGTGGGGAGGGAGAGAAGCAGGCAGTTCCAGAGGGAATGACAGGGGCGTCCCGGGCCGTGAGGGCTGGACAGAATCTTAAGGTGAATGTGTTTGGGGCAGGGCAGGCCGACCTTTAGACTAGCACTGGACAATAAAACTCTCGATGATTACAGGAATGTTATATATCTTCACTGTCCCATGTGGTAGCCACTAGCCACCTGTGGCTATTGAGCCATAAGTGCAGCCAGTGTAAATGAGAAACTGAATATTAACTTAATTTTAATTAATTCAAACAGCCCCATGTGTCTAGTGGCTGCTGTTTTGATTGGAACAGCTTCAGCCCTCCCAGTGAATTACCCCACTTGGGTGGAGCTGGCAGAGAATGGAAGTGAAGGATTTCATAGCGAGATACCTCAAGATAAGACACGTGGCGTTTCTCTCTTACGGAGTTTAAACAGGAAACAAACCTGTTTCTCTTAAAAGTGAATGAAGGGTGACAAGAACATGGGGAATAAAAAGGGGTACGTATAAATGAGCAATGAACATTCAAGACAAAATCTCTTCATTTATTTCTAAAAACCTTCACTATGCTGCAGTAACAGAGAATCACAGGCCCCGAGAGGGCGTCTGGCTCCTTCCATGTGTGAGTGAGCAGTCCCCTCACCTGTTAATCCTCAGCACTGACAGGTGCTCCGGCACCTCTCAGGACTCTGCCAAAGTTATCGGGACAAGGCCTGTCCTAGTAGTTCTCAAACACTGCCAGCACCTTGGAATCTCCCAGGAGCTCCCCTCCAACCAACCAAATCCACATCTCTGGGGGCGGGACTTAGGCATCAGAAGTTTTAAAATCTCCCCAGGCAATTACAATTTGTAGCCAACCGGGAGCCTCACTGGTCTAGCCAACACGACACAAAACCAGGTGGAGTTTATTACCATAGAAGTTTGCCAAATTTAAACGTGTTAAGTTTGGAGCTGTGGTTCTCAGCCTTGGCTACATGGGGATCAGCTGGGGAACTTTGAAAAATGCTGACACCTGGGTCCCGCACCAGAGCTGTGGATTTGCTTGGCTAGGGGTGTGGCCTGAACATCAGAACCTTTAAAAGCTCCCGATGTGCTCCTCAAGTGTGGTTAAGGCTGAGAATCATCTGGTTTAGGGGTAACTTTGAGCAAATATACTGGAATGGAATTGCTTTCAGTTTATTCTCGAAACTGGCTGTTGTCTTGCCATGTTGCTCCCATTTATTGAATGTCTACTATGTGCTCAGTGCAATGGACACAGAGATAAACTCAGACCTAACGTACAGGAAACGTTTTCCATTAGCTCATTAAGGCATTAATGTAAGTGCCAGGCACGAACCCATAAGCCTGCAAGGGCAACAGATCAGGTGCTGTGATCAGCCTGTCTGCATGTAGGCTTCCTCTTCCCTCCCTCCCTTCCTCCTTTTTTCTTTCTTTTCTTTCTCTCATTTCTTCTTTTTCCTCTCTTTCTTTTCTTCTTTCCTTCTCTTTTTTCTTTTCTTCTTTCTTTTTTTTCCTCTCTTTTTTCTTTTTATTGTTTAGTGAAAACCCTGTCAGCAGACAACTACTTTAGAATATTTTGGATCTGACGATTTAGGGTTGTGTGTGGTCGTGGCAAAGAAAATGATCTGGAAAGAGTGAGTGTGAGAGAGAGAATCACTCCTCATCATCTGGTTTAGAGGAAGGGAGCGATCAAGGCTGCATGCTGGACTCTGCCCCCACTTGGCTGGGTGGCCAGAGCAACTCTGTCCCCAGCTGTGGCCTCGCTCCCCTGCTGGCTGTGGATTCTCTTTCTGTGGATGGAGGCTCTGCACCAGGGTGGATGCAGCAGTCTAGACTGAAAGAGCATCAGGCCTGACTGGGATAAAACCACCATTTTAAAAATTTGACTCTATTTGTCTGAGAAGTGTATTTATCACAAAGCCAGCAGGAGGATTGCTTGAGGCCAGGAGTTTGAGACCAGCATGGGCAACACAGCGAGACTCCATCTCTGCAAAAAATAAAAAAAAATTAGCCAAGTGTGGTGGTACATGCCTGCAGTCCCAGCTACTGGACAGGTTGAGGTAGGAGAATCACTTGAACTCAGGACGTGGAGGTTTCAGTGAGCTATGATAGTGCCACTGTACTCTAGCCTGGGTGACAGAGTGAGATCCTGTCTCTAAAATAAATAAATAAATAAAAATTTTAAAAAGAAAAATATATCATGCTCTTCACTCAACCATTTTCATCCAATTACAACTTTTGGCAAGATAATTAAGGGTTTGCCAAGGTAGAACACTGTCCTGCCCAGGAGGGCATCTACTTTGGGAAAGCTCTGGAAGGACCTGGCCCTCAGGTGGGCCTGCCTGTGAGGGTCCTTCAGCCCTCTCCCCTGGGTTGAGAAGGAGGTGGCAGAATGGAGAAAAGGTGCCTAACAGGTAGAGCCTGCAGGCAGTAATCTCCCCAAATCTCCTTAGGCAATGCCTTGATGACCTAATGGAAAACGTTTCCTGCTTGTCTTTGCAGTCACCTGTATAAGAAGAAACTCGATATGACCAAAATCCGAAAGGGAAAGCCTCAGCCGCTCCTCAGAGTGGACGACCATGACTTCACCATGAGGCCTGCCTTTGGAGGTAGGACCGTCCTCCCTTGGCTGGGCGGGGCCTTGGCTGCACGGTGCACTGCGTCCCTCAGGGACAGCCTGTCGTTGGAGGGCATGATTTCCCACTCAGTCGGATAAGCCCGACGCTGCTTCCTGAATCGCTCGTTTTTCCAAGGAGAAAAGAGCAGGAAGTGGTTGGGAGGGCTGTTAACTGAAGAGAGCTGAGCTGGAGACCGGCCCTGCTGCTGTCAGCTTTTTCTTTCCTAAAAATTAAGAGCAGGAAGGGAGAGTAGGGACCCAAAATTGCACCTTTGTGGCTGCCACTGACCAGCAGGGAGTTCATGGTTTTGAGGGGACCACTTGCTTTCCACGTGGCAGCAACAACGCAACTCATGACAAGAACCCTTCACACCCCTGCCCAAAAGGTGATCAGCTACTTCCGGGATGAGGGAGGGGTGCATGCCGGTGGCTGTCCTTCCCAGGAACTGAAGAAATGCCAGTTCAGGCTGCCATAGAAAATGCCGTAGACTGGGTGGCTCACAGTTCTGGAAGCTGGAAGTTTAGGACCAAAGTGCCAACAGACTCAGTGTCTGGTGAGGGCTCACTTTCTGGTTCATAGATGGCACCTTCTCACTGTAACCTCACGTGGTGGAAGGGGCAAGACAGCTCTCGGGGGCCTCTTTTATAAGGGCACTGATCCCATTCATGGGGGCTCCACCCTAAAGACATAATCACCTCCAAAAGGCCCCACTTTCTAGTACCATCACCTTGGGGGTTAGGATTTCAACATATGCATTTTATGGGGACTTATACCTTTGGGCCATAGCAGTGGGCAAAGGCATCAGTCATCTGACCCGGCAGGAAGAGGGGTAAGAATAGCAGAATGAGTGAGATCCCTGGCCAGCTCCCCGCGGTGCTTGCGGGGAAACAGGCCCCGAGCACATCAGCGGGTGGGCCCCGGCCTAGACAGACCCAGGCGGGCTGGCTGCTCTTCCTTCATCTCTCCCTTGATCCTCTCCTGGGCCCCATCGTTGTCCTGGGGCAGCAGGAAGGTGCAGGGGTGACCTTCTGGCCAGTCATCAATCCTCTCTGAGCCTCCATTTACTTGTTTATAAAATGGGGATAGTAATCCCCACGTGGGGGGTTGTTCAGATTAAACGAGATAATGTATGTAAAGCCCATGACACACATTCATTCACGTCCCCTCTGCAGAACCCAGCTGTCAGACCTTCCTCTTGTGTGACTGTTAAGGGATTAAGACATTAATTTATCCCAGAGGCCTTTGCATTTTAAAAGGCCTCGAAGCCTCCCACTAAATTCCCTGAGCTCTGACAGCTGCTAAGCAGGAGGGGCACGTAGGTGGCAGATTACTGACTCTCCTCCTTCCCACCCAGCCTCACTGCCCCGTCCCAGGACTGCGGGAGGCCACCATATTTCTGGGAGTCTGAGTTTCTTTGGGGACTTGCCAGGGCAATTCTGCCAAGGAATTTTATGAACATGAAGTTTTACTGAATAAGCAGCTTTAAAATAGCTATATTTGCTCCAGGAAGTCTAAGCAAGACTGGAGACTTCATTTTCCCTTTCTTGCATCAGTTAAGAGCACAGAGGGTTGGCTGAGTGACTAGGAACAACAAAAGCAATAACATGAACGGCAAACACTGCTTTCATAGCGATTATTCTGTGCCAGGCACCATTCTAATCAGTATATTTAGATGATCTTATATCAATTCTCTCATCAACTCCATGAGGTAGACACTATTATTATCCCAGGATGGGGAAACTGAGACACAGAGAAGTGGATCGAGTGGCCCAGGTCACACTGCTGCTGAGGTCGGACCCTCGCTCCTAGCTGGGTCTTTTTCTCGCCTCCTGCCGCATGTACGTGTGTACCGACACACACAGCAAGCAGAGCAGGCACGCTGCCTAGGGCCCACAATGCTTTTAGGGTCCTCCCAAAATGTTTTATTTTAAAATCAGGAAAAACTATGAAATTTTATGTAGAAGTTGTTTAAATATATACTATTAATATATTCATCATTATACTAACACAGTTGTAACATGCATAAAAGTCATAATGCAGCCTCCCTCAGTGCACTGTTTTGTGGGGCAGGTGTGTGTGTCTGGGTGTGGGTGCTATCCTCAGCGATGCATTGTAACTTTGTAGCAGAGGCTGTTGTTGCTGTCAGGAGCCTGAGCAATCACCTGGTGAGTATTCTCAGTTTATAGAAGAAGAGCCTGGGGTCCAGGGAGTTAAGTGATGGTCACAGCACAGCTGGGGCAGAACTTAGGTTTCTTCTGTGACATCAGCTGCGAAGTTGAGAGCCTTGTAAAAACGCCCCCTCCTTTGGGAGAAAGCCAGGGGCGAGCTCTCAGGTATGCCAGGAGAAGTCCTGCTGCCTTCCCAGAAACCTGGCTCTGAACGAGAATCATTCAGTGTGCTGCAGCCCCAGTCAGGGCGCTCCTTCCTCAAGCCTCATTTGAGGAGCAAATTGGACTTCTTGTGCTGTGATCACTGCCTCTGCTAGGCCCTTCGGTGGGCCCTCCAGAGTGTGGAGGGTCAGGACTGTCCCCTGGCCCTGTCTGGGTAAGCTTCTGCCCCTGGGGAAGGCCCTGCCTTTGGGGAAGCTGCAGGGGAAGGAGGTGTCACCTTCCTCAGGTGCGATAAGACCTGAGGCTCTTACACATCCACTGTCAAGATCTCAGTCACTGAAGCGTAGGGTGGGGGCCGCTCTTTCTTCCAACCTCTTCCCCTGGGGCGGTTGGTACTCTGGGTACCTTTGATCCCCTGGGGGGCTTTCCTGGATGTCCCGATGTCACTTGGATGCATCACGGGGAGGGGAGCACAGGGTGAGGTACCAGAGTTCCACGTGCCCGGAGTCCTGGCCAAACAGGCAAGTTGGGACGAGCACAGGAGGGGGCTTCCCACTGCCTGCGGTTTCAGTGATCTTCATAACCTGTCATCTCCGGGAGCACCTGCAGATTGCTTAGATCCGAGACGCCTCCCCTGCAGGTGCTCCTGTGTGTCTCCGTGTCACCAGCGCCTCAGCCCTGGGCAGGTCTCTGTGAGGAAGGAGGCCGGCAGACAGCATGTAGGTGACTCTGCTGGTGATGGAAGGTGCCCCGTCCCTGGGGCCAGCTCCTCGACAGGCTTCTCGTTAGAAGCAGAGCCCCACGTGCTGGCCCAGCCCGGCACCCCTTCCCTCGCACCCACCACACCGAGCAGGTCCTTTGAGCAAGACATCCCTCACCAGTGCTGTGGGCGGTGTCCTCAGTCCCACCTTTCTCGAAGAGGCACTTCCTGGTGGACTGATGTTTAAAAGCAGTTGATAGAGAGGAATCTGCCTAGGACTAGATACCCTTTGGGTGACCTTTTTAGTCTGACAAGAGAAAAGATTAAAAATCTAGCAGCTTCCTAATAATCCCAGGGATCATTTGGAATAAAAATGCCTTGTCTAAGCAACCAGCTGCTCGATTTAGTAGTGTGCCCTGGTTAGAAGACCGTCCGCGGGCACAGGGTTTCTCCTCCGTTTGTTAGGAGAAATGTTGTAATGCTGATTTTATTTAAATTTACTTTTTAAAAGTTGTGAAATATATATAATATAAAATTTACTGTTTTAACCATTTTTAAGCATACAGTTTGGTGGCATTAAGTACATTCCCATTGTACAACCATCACCACCATCCATCTCTAGAACTTTTTCATCTTTTCAAATGGAAAATCTGTGCTTATTAAACCATAACTGCCCATTTCTCCCTCCCCTCAGCCCCTGGTAACCACCGTCCTACTTTGTGTCTCTATGATTTTGACTATTCCAGGTACCTCGTGTAAGTGGAATTCTACTGTTTTTGACTCGCTTTTGTGACTGGCTTATTTCACCTGGCATGAGTTCTTCAAGGCTCATCCAGATTATAGCATGTGAAAGGAGTTCCTTCTTTTTAAGGGCTGAATAATATTCCGTTGTATGTATATGAGGCATTTTGTTTATCCGTTCATCTGTTGATGGACATTTGGATTATTTCCACCATTGGCTATTGTGACTAGTACTGCTATGAACATGGGTGTACAAATATCTGTGCAAGACCCTGCTTTTGATTCTTTTGGGTCTATTCCCGGAAGTGGGATGGCTAGATCATAGAGTAGTTCTATATTTCTTTTTTTGAGGAACCACCTACTGTTGCCTTAGTGGCTGCATCATTTTATTTTTCCACCAGCGCAATTCTGGTTCTTAATTCAAACTGTATAGATGGGAGGTAGAGGAGAGATGTAGTATCAAGGAATCTTTTGAAGTATATCCAAGGAGTTTGTCAGCATGCTCAAGAAAAATGGTGGCAACCTAAGTAGGTTAGGCTCTCCAACCAAAATGCTTCTGTCCATAAGACAAATATGTATTTTTTGAACTGCTACTATATGTTGAGCAGGGTCCTTGGCCCTAGGGACCCAGTAGTGAGCAAGACAGAGTCCTTGGAGTCTGCACTTTAATCAGGGAAACCAAAGACCCTAAAGTGGAGACATCAAATTGCAAGGGCTGCTGCGAAGGAAAGTCTGGGGAACTGTCAAGGTTCACAGCAAACTCTGGTCATGGACACCTGGGCGGGGCTGCCCTGAGGAGAAGCCGCCCTTGCCTGTGAAGCTCATACTACTGGAATCCTTTTTTTTTTTTTTTGAGACAGAGTCTCACTTTGTTGCCCTGGCTAGAGTGAGTGCCGTGGCATCAGCCTAGCTCACAGCAACCTCAGACTCCTGGGCTCAAGCAATCCTACTGCCTCAGCCTCCCGAGTAGCTGGGACTGCAGGCATGCGCCACCATGCCCGGCTAATTTTTTCTATATATATTTTTAGCTGTCCAATTAATTTCTTTCTATTTTTGGTAGAGACGGGGTCTCGCTCTTGCTCAGGCTGGTCTCAAACTCCTGAGCTCAAACAATCCGCCCGCCTCGGCCTCCCAGAGAGCTAGGATTACAGGCGTGAGCCA
>CAUYSK010065374.1:0-12351 GCA_963575035.1 Avahi laniger
AAACAGCTTATTTGACAATAATACAGAGACACTACACATCCTGTCAGGAAATAGAAAAATCTGGTTCAGACTTGGTAACAGGGGGCAAGGAGTAATTCTTTGGTATTCCAACAGCGTAATTAAAAACCTCTCAAGCTGTGACTGTCAAGTTTGGAGGACGTTCCTTCCTCTCCCACCCAGAGCCACCGTCGAGCGTGTTCCACAGTAACAGTGTAGTCTTTTGAAAAGTCAAGGATCACACTCTGATCCTCGAACACGCCCCACCACCATAGCGGAGTCGGCCGGGTCCCCAGTCGCGCTTCACCCGGCTACCCTGGCAGTCCCTCGGCAGTTTCAGCCCTTGGCTTCTGGGGCTCTGGGTTTTAACCCGAGGCAGTAGGGAAGGCGCTGAAATCCACGCGAGGCGGCGGGCCGCGGGAAGGGACGCCTGGAAGTAGGCTTTTTAGGTGCTGGCACGCGGGGAGAGCTGCTCCGGGGCCAGGCAGCCTTCCCGCCTGGGCTCCCCAGTGCCTGTTAGCAAGTGACGCGACAGCTAAAGAACGGAGGAAGGGGGTGGCTACTCCTGGCCCGCGAGGTGGCTCTACGTTATTTCATTCTTGGTAGCTAGACGCTGGTAGGACGCACCCCTTTAGCTCCAAACGGGAACTGCTGGCCCCAGGATTTTCGTCCCACAGATGGAATGATCGCTTCTCCGCGGATTCCCCAAACCACCTTAGGGAGCGGCCTCCTCAAAGTCTAGGATAAAGGGGGCTGGGGCGGATGTGAACGCAAGGCTACGCCGGCTGCAGGGTGAGGAGCGGAAGCAAGCAC
Organism: Avahi laniger; assembly: GCA_963575035.1. NCBI lineage: Eukaryota > Metazoa > Chordata > Mammalia > Primates > Indriidae > Avahi > Avahi laniger. Next base: position 811 of record CAUYSK010065374.1, read on the forward strand.
GAGAAGGAAAAGTGATCGTGACAGGGTTAGGAAAGTTGATCTGGCGAGTTAAATGGCGTTTCCGGAGAAATCTGAAAGCTATTCGTTTACAGCCGAAGTCGAGCAAAGGGCTGTCCAGGCTCTGCAATCTCCTCAAGGGATCAAAATGGATACAATGGGTATCTTTCTCCAATAAAACTCTTTGAGGGCCGCGAGTTCAAGTGGTTCGCTAGCCCGCGGCCTCCTCTCCACTCAGCCTGGCCTCGGCGTCTCAGCCACCTCTAAAACCCGGAGAAGGCAAGCGCAGCAGGCCCGGAGTGGCCGGCGGGGGGCTCCGGCCGGCCTGCACACTGGGCATGCGCAAGGGGTGGACCGCCAGGTCGGCTTAGGGAGCCGTGACGAGTCCGGAAGCGCCTGCGCGCACCCCTCCGCACGAAAACTAGTTTTGTTCCGTGTCCTCTGGACTGGAACCCTTTGGAGAGAACCCCCGGCAGGACCAGCCGCACACCCGCAAGCGCCGCGGCAATGTCCAGCAACAATTTCGCTTACAATGAGCAGTCCGCAGGAGGGGAGGCGACGGAGCTGGGTCAGGAGGCGACCTCAACCATTTCCCCCTCGGGCGCCTTCGGCCTCTTCAGCAGCGATTTGAAGAAGTGAGGAGAAAGGTTTGGGGTGCGGGCACGGGATTGAGAAGCTGGGGTCCTTGGGGGAGAGGGCACCCAGGCTTGGGTTCCCGGGAGAGGAGTGGGGTCGCCGGAGACAGCGGCGGAGCGGGGCGGTAATGTGTCTGGTGGGTGGGGTTGGATCAGTTGGGGGTGATGAGAGTTGTTGGCGAGTTTGGGGTGAGTGTGTGTAGGGGTCTCTAGTAGTTTTTAAACTTTAATGGAAAACGAACCACTTGGTGAGCTTAGGTCTCACCCCCAAGACTCTTAGTTGGTCTGGGCTGGGGCACAGGAGTCTTAATTTTGAGTATAGACTTCTAGTTAATTTAATGTTTGTTGGATCTAACGTTGAGAAATTTTCTTATTAAGGTGAAAGGAGTGTTTTGGGGGTTGAGAGTGTTAATGTGAGCGTTGCTTATGGGAAATTATTCCGTTACTCTGGAGTGTAAAAGTAGAGAAGTGATTTTAGGCATTATGAATGGATACTGTTTTATACCAACATTAATGAATGTTCTTGGACAATATCCTTTGCACTAAGAGAAAAACTCCAATCAAAAATAAGCATGAGTAGAGAATATTTAAAAAGAGTGTTACTATGAACACATCGTAAACTTTTACAAATTATAATGTGAGTTTTCAAAAACGAACATTAAACAATGTACATTTAATTTTGTAAAATGTTTGTAAGAGTATTTTAAGTACCTCTAAGAAATGGAAAGAAATCCCTAAATTGTTTTCTTTTGAGGGGGGAGGGTTAAACTTACAGAATTCTGGTAACTTTATATTTTAATATCATTTTTACATTTTTATTTTTAATCTTTCAGTACTAAACAATATATTCATGTAATAGGTTGTCACTAGAGTCATGCCTAAATTAAAGTAAAATAGCTGTGGTGGTAGCTTTGCAGTCAGAAGGGTACATTTAAAATTTAACTTAACTGACAGGTTTGGGTAGTCTAGAAAGTGCTGGTAGTTGAAATTGGGATTACATTTTGATTGTATTAAGATTAAATCTTATATATTGCGTGTAAAATACAGGCTTTTTTTTCCCATATTCCCAGTTTAGAAATGTTTAAAAGTAAGATAACAGATGTCATTTTTCATTATGTGCATAGATGATGGATTGTTCCAACAAGGAACTTGTTGCAACTCTGCAGTTCTATTAACAAAATGTTTCAACTAAATTAGCCTGTAATTCTACATCGGTCAATTGCATGTGATTTACTTACAGTTAATTTACTTTTATGGTTTGTGAACATCTAAGATGTTTTTCTCTTAGATTTTGTCATATTTGGACTTGATTTGGAAAAAAATTATGGCTTTCACTCTGATCATTGCTGTCCAGATTGGATTTAACATAAAAATAGCTAACATTTACTGAGTGCTTGTTCATTTGTGCTCGCTGCTTTATATTAATTATCTCTTTCAGTCCCTCTGACAACCTCATGGATTGTTACCAGATACTTCTCTGATCCCACTCTATAGATGAGAAAATTGGAGCACAGCACAGTGGTTAATTTGCCTAAGATCTTAAAGCTAGAACACTGTACTGCCTGAATTTGAACCCAGAAGTTCTAATCTCAGAGCCCATTCTCTCAAGTGTTTAGATATGCTACTTATTAATTGATGAAATTTATGGTACTTTTATGAGAGAATGCATACAACTCATTAAAAGTTTAAAATCTTGAATAGCAGCTGTAGACAACATGTGACCTTGAAGCTTCCAGGAGTCAGAAACATTTTGGCCATTGAACTGCAGTCTAATGGAATTCTACAGAAACAAAGAGATCTCTTTTCTGGAAGTGATCACTTAATCTTTCTTGAGCAAGTAATATTGTAATATTACTTGCCTTTTTAAAAAAATCGAATGATAAAATTTATGTGAAAAACTTAAAGCTTACCCTGTTCCTCTGCTCTAATTTTTAATGATTTAGTCTGATGAAATAGGTTCAAGTTTATAAAAAAATAGTGACTTTTTTTATAGTACAGAGAATTACCCTTTTGCAGATTCACTGATTTTTAGAAATTTGCTACATTGCTTTATGTCTCTCTGTCACTTACTTTCCCCATACATACACATACACATATTCATATTATTATGTCTTCTGAACCATTGGAGGATAGCTTGTATACATCATATCCCTTTACCCTTAAATCCTTAGTGTGTATTTTTTAAGACCAGATATTGTCTTAAAACAATCACAGTATTGATGTATTCAGGAAATTTAACACCAGTACAGTCTGTAGTATGTAATCCAGTTTTATAATTTGTTCCAATAAAGATTTTATTTAAGTGTTTTTTTTCTCTCTAGGACTGGATCCAGTTAAGGATCATGTATTTCATTTAGTTATCATAGCTCTTTAATCTCTTTTAATCTGGAATAGTTCCTTATCCTTTTTTGTCTTTCATGACCTTGACATGTTTATAGAATACATGCCAGTTATTTTATTGCATGTTAACCAATTTGGGTTAGCTGGTGTTTCCTCATCTTAAGACTCAGGTTATGTATCTGTGGTGAGAATACTACTATAGGTGATGTGTCCTTCTCAGACTATTAATTCGGAGGCATAGGATACCCATCTTCACGATATTAATTTTCCCAGTCCAGTTGATTGTCCAGTTTCTCTATTGTATCATTGTTTTTTTCCCCAAATTATCTGTAGGTAGACACTGAAACCGTGCAGGTATCTTTGTCCTCATTAAATTTACCACTCCTACATTTAGCAACATCAGGGAATCTCCTGAACTGGTCTTTACCATAATGGCTGCAAAATGGTAATGTTTCAACTCTCCAACTCCTTCTACTGTTCTGTTCTTTGGCTTCTTGTCCTAGAGCTTTGTGTTCTCTGATTCTTCAACTAACCATCTCAAAGATGCCTACTTACTTCCTAGTCACAGTATTATTGATGATTTCTGTTTTCTGAATTTAATCTTATTTATCCCTTCCCCCTTTTAAACAAAACCAGCATTAGTGAGTATTAGATAGCTTTATGAAAGTGGATCCTATACATCATTTATTGGCTAATAAGTCTGTATATTGGATTATTGGCTTCAAGATTTTAATTTCTTCATTTAAAATATAAAGAATTTATCTTTTGTACTCCATTTTATTTTGCTTATTTTTTTTTTTTAAGAGATGGGGATCTTACTTTGTTGCCTAGGGTGGTGCAATCACAGCTCACTGGTGCAATCACAACTCACTGCAGCCTCAAACTCCTGGGCTCAAGCAGTTTTCCTGCCTCGGCCTCCTGAGTAGCTGGGACTGCAGGCTTGAGCCACCACACTCGACTAATCTTTTTAATTCCTTTTTTTTTTTTTTTTTTTTAGAGACAGGGTCTCTCTATATTGCCCAGGCTGGTCTCAAACTCTAGGGCTCAAGCAATACCACCTCAGCCTCCTGAATCACTGAGAATACAGCCTGTACTCCTCTTTAGAATGTTCTAAACTTCGATTGCTTTTAGTTTTTTTCTATGTTGTTTCCCTTTATCATAAAAAAAAATCTTTTTTTATCTTAACCAATTTTGATATCTGTGTATAATTGAAAAATAATTTTAATAATTTGATTTCTGGATTAAACATTTAATTAGGGATGAATTTCTAGAAAGAAACACACAAGACTAATTAATTTTTCTTAATTACAATAGTAAAGCTACTAAATTTCTAAATCTGTTTTCTTTCAAGAGAGCATCGTGGTGTATTAGACCAGTGGTCCCCAACCTTTTTGACACCAGGGCCAGATTTCATGGAAGGCAATTTTCCCATGGCCTGGGAGGTGGGGAGGGAATGATTCAAGCACATTACATTTATTGTGCAAACCTCTCTGCTAATGATAATCTCTTTTTGCAGCTGCTCTCCAGCGCTAGCATCACCACCTCAGCTCCACCAAAGATGATCAGGTGTTAAATTCTCATAAGGAGCATGCAGCCTAGATCCCTCACATGCACGGTTTACAGTAGGATTTGCACTCTTGTGGGAATCTAATGCCACCACTGATCTGACAGGAGGCAGAGCCTATGTGGTGGTGCGAGCAATGGGGAGCGGATGAAAATACAGATGAAACTTCTCTCACTTGCCCGCTGCTCACCTGCTGCTGTGTAGCTGGGTTCCTAACAGACCATGGACTGGTGCTGGTCCACGGCCCGGGGATTGGGGACCGTAGTATTAGACCATCATCAGACCCACAGTCAGAAGACCTGATTTAAGTTGATGTTTTCCACTGGTAGTGTTATGTTGTTCAAATTGTTGATCTCTTTAAACCTCAGTTTTCTTATCTCTAGAAAGAGTGTGCTAATACTGGCCTATTTTGTGAGGTTCTCATTAGGTGGTGTACTTGAAAGTGATTTTTTTTACATGGACAGGAAGTAGGATTTATTGGTGGGCACAAATGAGGGAGCAGCACAGTGGAAACCCTCATGAGTGCAGGGCCTGCCACTTGTCCAGGGGGCCACGATTGGGGATGTATTTGACCCCACAGCCATCTGGGATGATCGGCTTCTCAGCTACCACGTCTTTAAATTTGTCTGCATTAAAGTTGGTAAAGCCCCACTTCTTTGAGATGTGTATCTTCTGGTGGCCAGGGCATTTGAACTTGGCCCTGCAGGGCCTCAATCACATGCTCCTTGTTCTGCAGTTTGGTGCGGATGGACATGATGACTTGGCCAATGTGAACTCTGGCCACGGTGCCCTGGCACTTTGCAAAGGCACCACGCATACCTGTCTGGAGCCTAGATGGGAGACAGCACAAGGTCTGACACATGAACATCCATCAGAAGGGACTGTCTCCAAGGTCCCTTAGAGCAACCCATGCAAGCAACAGGCTACATACACTACCAAGAAGGCTGCTGGTTGCAGCCATTGCACACTGGCCCACATGAGGAAAGTAGCACGGTCAGCTTAATTGGCTACATGAAAGTGATTTCTAAACTGGAACGTTAAGGAATACTATTTGGGAAAGTTGGTGAGCTCTTCACTGAGGTGCTGACATTTTAGGTCTTAAAGCCTGAGAAGGTTTTTGCCATTGGAGGAACAGGGGAGTTCTTCAGACAGAGTATGTAGAAACTAGGAGAGTTGCAAAAGAAAATGCATGTTCAGATGAGAGAGAAATTTGGATATCCAAATTTAGAATAGTAGGTGGTAGTTAAATCATGTAAATAGGTGAAATTGCCCAGGGAGAACTTTTCTTGTTAGAGGAGAAGTCAGTTTAGACAAAACCCAAGGAAACACCAACACTTAAGGCATGAATGTAAGAACTAGAAAAAGAGACAGAGTTCAGTGAGGTAGGAAACCAGGGGAAGGTTAAAAGAAAAGAGAAATAGGAAAAGAGAAATAGGAAAATTCTAATAGGAAAATTAGAAGAAGGAAATGGTCAACTGTCAGGAGTTACAGAGGGAGGACAAATAGAATGATGAAGGCTGGAAGGAGCCCTTGTGTTTAACAACTAAAAGGTGACTAACAATTAGTAATTTAGCAATGCGATCCTGAAATACATTGAAAGGTAACATCCTTGCTGAAATTGGGGTGGACTTTGCATTTGTTTTGATTCACAGAGCTAATTTAGATCCAAAGAGCTTTCTGAAGTCCATAATACTATACCAGTGTATTTACATTGCATTAATAAAGGCTGGCTTATTTTTTAACTTAAATTTTATTCATTTTCCTTTTTACAATATCAGCCATAAAAAATTCTACCACATATATCCATTTAACTTTTAATATCAGCAATTCTCAGTGGAGTCTAGTATGAAGATTGCATGTATCTGTGGTTTGTATGCACTTAGCCACTGTAACTTTATCTCCACCACTTTTTCTATTGTTCAGGAAGGTATATAGAAATGCAGCTGAGTGAGATTAACCTATTTAGAAAGATGTTCTTGAATATACTTTATTAAAAATAAAAATAAGCCAGTCTCAGATGTTAGTACTTTATTAACAGTAACACATTATTTTTGATATACCTCAAAGAGTCACTGTGTCTCAGCATGAGGTTTTAAACTCTTTTTTGTGATTGTTTCCATTTTTTATTAATAATATAGAGTCTATACTGTAGTTTTATTTTTTCATTTAGCATTCTTTTATGGTCCAGTTGCACAGAGCTTACTCTGTTTTCTTTTTACTTATCCTGGTATTTCTCATTGATACCTTCATCTCATTCTGTATTCTCATGTTACATAGTTGCTCAATGAATATTTGTTGAATATTTATATAGAGAAATCTCTCTTTCATATACTCTTCTAATATTAAACAGTGTAGTCTGTATGAAGGTGCCAAACAAAGTGTTTGGCTCATAATTTTGCTTAATAAAATATTTTCAGGTCCTTTTAGATTCTACTAACCTTCATTGTCTCATTAGCCAGCATTCATAAAAAATGAAGCAAGACTGATTCAGTGGACCCTATCCAAAGGAAAACCTGATCTGGTATCCCTATTGTATTGTATTATACAATTATGTATAGGTCCAGAACAACCACTTTCTTCATGGCATTGCTTGGGTCTTTGCTGTGGTTAGGGTTAACTGACTTGGAATTGTCACGTAGGTGTTGAATGAACTTTACGATCAAGATATTTAAGGTCTCTCTCCCAGCCTTCCAAGCCATCTTTATTTCCAGCTTTGGGATTATTCCATATGTATAGTTCATTCCTCTGTGTTTTCACCATAAAAATGCATAACAAGTGTAAAATCTTTATCTTGCCTTTAAAAAGCTAAGAATTTAGTTGGAGAGATAAGGCTAATGTGAACTAGCAATCAGTAACATGAGCATGTAATTAATGTTCAATTGTGTAATAATTCTCAATTTTTCAGTACAATATACCTATTGAAAGTTATTTTATAAGCCTTTATTTATGTAAACAATGATTCATTGAAGAAATGGAAATGCCAGAATTTTGAAATGTCAAACACATTTTAGTTTGAGGTGTTGAAAATGTTGTGGCCCTGAGTTGTAAGCATAATATGAAAAGGCATGGGCTCCTCATTATGGATGCCTTTCTCTTATGCTCAGGAGTCCAGGGTTGCTGGTATGCAAATATACTCCAGCGATGATTTCTTTAGCATGCTGTTAATGTCTTATCATCTTTAAGTAACAAAGATTTAAATCCCTTGAGTTCTAATAATTCCAGTTTTGGTAACTGATCTTGTTAATTCTGTTTAGCTGATCGAAATTTATGTTCTCTATATCTGGTTCTAGAGATGTTAACAATATACTTGCTTACTATATATGTAGATTGGATCCTACCTTTATATTTACAAGGGACACATTAAATTTTAGGCAATTTCAATGTTTTATTGATCTTTCACTAAGTAAATTTCAACATTTGTTCCAAGATGGCTCTTAGCAAAAGAAGAAACTGTGTACCAGTGTCTACAGTGCATTCCTAGCTAGATGAACTTGTTGTTTTTATCTTCATATAAATAAGACAAAGAGCTGACTACTCAAAGATTGTCATTTCAGTGATACAGTAGGGTTCCATTTATGATATAATTTAATTCTTGAAATACACATCAAATTCAACAAGATTTTACTACATTGAACAAAAATTTGATGAAATACTGCCTGTAAGCAGAGTCCTGCTTTCCAACAAATTATGTGTTCCATTTTATTTTGCTTTGTTTGTATTTCTTTTTGAAGGAGAGTCAGTTCTGACTTTTACATTTTGACTTTACAAATATTCAAGAAATTTTCATCCCTTGATGTAGGATGTTATTTTTAAAATCACTGATCTGGTGAAGTCTGAGGAGAAAATCTGAAACACTTAAATTTCAAGCCTTACCATTAAATCATAAGATGTGAGATATTATGTTATTTGAAAAAATATTTAGAATTTGGAGCCATGATACTAGAGCTGAATGATTAAAAAAACAAAGCAGACAGATGGTTGGTTGAAATGTTCTTTTTTTTATTGCATGAGAAGTTATAAACGCTCATAGAATGACAAATGTGTTATAGTGAAATAATTTGACAGTTTTGCACTTGTGTATATAAATGAAGTACTGACAAAAACAAATTGCCTGCAGTCCAGATTCAAAATTTAAAGTGAAAAGCCCAAAGTGGAATAATCAAGAAGGAAATGATTTTTCTCTATTTCATATTATTATGAATAACATTGGTTTGTGTATTTAGGAAAGGCTTATTTGGCATATTAGCTAGAAAGAGTTTGTAGATGTACAGAAGTCAATAATTTATAGTTAATATCTGCGTATCGATGGGCTGATTATATTGTCAATAGGAACCAACCTAATGAGAAAGGCCAGTGTCTTTAATTCTGCTGAGTGAGTTGGCATGGCAGCTGGACAAGTGAAAGTCTAGTGAATAGGGCTGTATCTTGGTTGTTTTGTGCTCCTATAACAAAATTCCTGAGGCTGGGTAATTTATAAAGAATAGAATTTTATTTCTCGTGGTTCTAGAGGCCGGGAAGTTTGAGATCGAGGCACTAGCAAGTTTCGTTGTCTGGTGAGGACTGCTTTCTGCTTCTAAGATGGTTCCTTGTTGCCGCATCCTCTGGGGGGAAGGAATCTATGTCCTCAAGTGAAGGAAGGCAGGAGGGCAAGAGAACTGAATGCTGTTTGAAGCCTCTTTTAGAAGCCTAATCTCATTCATGAGGGGAGGAGCCCTCATGACCTAATCATGTCTTAAAGGTTCCACCTCTTAATACCATCACATTGGCCATTAAGTTTCAACACCTGGATTTTGGAGGAGGCACATTCCAACCATAGCAGGCTGGTTCTAAAATCATAAGTTGGCAGAGCTATACATCACCCAACTTTATTTTTGGAATGAGTTTTTTCCAAGTTTCTCAAAGCCTAGGTTAAGAATGTGATCATGAAAGATGAGGGGGAAGTTAGTAGGATGTGGAGTAGAAAGGTGGGGGCCAGATTGTATAGGACATTGTAAATCATTGCGAGGACTTTGCATTTTCTCTGAGTGACAAGAAAAGCCATTGGAGGGTTTTGAGTAGAATGGGCATTTAGATGGTAGTCAGTAACTATTAAGTGCTGATTTTGTGCCAGTTATATTCCTGCCTTCAAAAGACAGGAATATAGTTATAGTTTGAGGAGTACTTAGGACCTGTTTATTTCTGGGGTTTTTTGCAATAACTTAAAAAATTATAGAAGTAGTTTATTGATTCAACAAATATGAGTGCCATTTATATGCTAGGCAGTGTTTTTGGATTAAGCAGTGAACAAAATGCCTGATCTCATGGACTTTATACTCTAGTAGGAGAAAGACAGACATCTTAACCATTTTTTTTTTTTTGAGGCAGAGTCTTGCTCTGTTGCCCTGGCTAGAGTACAGTGCCATCATCATAGCTCACTGTAACCTGGGCTCAAGTGATCCTCCTGCCTCAGCCTCCTGAGTAGCTGGGACTATAGGCATGCACCACCCACCTGGCTTTGTGTGTGGTTATTGAAAAGGTTAGTGTAAACATACTTGGGAATGAAACAAAACATAAAAATGTATCTGAAGTACATTAACCCGAAATAATGTGAATAATCGGTTTACTAAAGAAAGAATACAAATGGCTACTGTATGAATAATCAGAGGAACGCAAAAATTCTTCCTACTTTGTTTTCGGAAATAACGGTGATAATAGAGTGTTTTTATCACACACTCATGCATCACTTAATGACACAGATATGTTCTGAGAAATACATCTTTAGGTGATTTCATCCTTGAGCAAGCATCATAAAATATACCTTACATATACCTAAAACATGGTATAGCCTGTACACCTAAGGTATATGGTGTAACTTATTGCTCCTAGGCTACAAACCTATACAGCATGTTACTGTCCTGAATACTGTAGGCAGTTTAATACAATGGTATTTGCGTATCTAAACATAGAAAAGGTACAGTGAAAATATGGAATTATTTTATAGGAACACTGTTGTATATGCTGTCTGTTGTTGGCTGAAATGTTATGTGGTACATGACATTTCATTTGGCAAAATAAAAAGTGGGCAGCCCCTTCTTATTAGCAAGAATTTTTGTTGAAATTTTATTTATTCCCTGAAATCCAAAAGTCTGGAGCGCTCTTCTGAATATTTGAGCTCACCACCTTCAGGGGGCAATAAGGATTTTACAGATACTTTCATGTACTTTAATAATATCAAAATAAGTGATTCATTTAACATTATATGTTGTAGACATGCTAATGTTAATTAAAAGTAAAATAAATAAAGTTAGAAACAGTTCTTATAAATAGCTTCTGCCTCTCTGACAATATCAACAATTATGAAATATTATAACAGCATGTTTTTCTCAAGGTCAATGGATACTTGAACATTTTTTAAGAGAGAGTATATGGTTAAGTGCCTGAAAGTCAGAGATAATTTTTGCTTACATGTACACACACACACACACACACACACACACACACACACACGAGTCCCATCTATTTTGGTACTTTGTATATTACTTGAATGATTTTGGATGACATCGACCACAAATGATTTTTTTTCCTTCCTTTTTCCTTAGCATTCTTAGTATTTTAAAACTGGTTTTCATTCGTGTAGCAGGTTTCAAGATAATTTGGTTGATGTATATATTTTATATTTCAAAAATTTAAAACCACATGGGAAGATAAGATATTTTTTAAAAACAACAATTAATTTTAGGTGAGAATTGTTTTTCAAAGATAATTATGTAAACTTCAGTGATTTGCACTTTTAGATTCTATTCCTGTCAAGTAGGAATTTGTAGGACGCTTTTTTTGTTTCTGGGTCTACATAGCCTTCATCAGGAAACCTGGGGGGGCCATGTGACTTCAAAAAAATATTGTGGTAAAAAACACATAACATTAAAATTACCATCTTACCTGTTTTTAAGTGTAAGTCTGTTCACATTGTTGTGCAATATCTCTAGAACTTTTTTGTCTTGTAACACTGCCATGTGACTTTTTAAA
>CAUYSK010065375.1:0-28760 GCA_963575035.1 Avahi laniger
GTAATAAACATCATATATTATTAAATTAAAAAACAATAACACAACCTGCTCACATATAATAAATTTCCAGCTTTTAAAATATGCTATATAGAAAAAATCAAATAACCCCATCAACAAATGGGCAAAGGAAATGAACAGAAATTTTTCAAAAGAAAACAGAATAATGGCCAGCAAACATATAAAAAAATGCTCAACATCTCTAATTATTAGAGAAATGCAAATCAAAACCACAATGAGGTATCACCTAACCCCGGTGAGATTGGCCTCTATCAAAAATTCAAAAAACAACAAATGTTGGGGAGGATGTGGAGAGACAGGAACACTCTTACACTGCTCGTGGGACTGCAAATTAGTGCAACCTCTGTGGAAAAGAATTTGGAGATACCTCAGAGAGCTAAAAATAGAAATCCCATTCGATCCAGCAATAGCGCTATTAGGCATCTACCCAAAAGAGCACAAAACATTCTACTATAAAGATATCTGCACCTGAATGTTTATGGCAGCACAATTCATTATTGCAAGAATGTGGAAACAACCCAAGTGCCCGTCAATCCATGAGTGGATTACTAAAATTTGGTATATATTTACAATGGAATATTACTCAATCATAAGAAATGACGGTGATCTAGCACCTCTTATACTTTCCTGGACTAACCTTAGGCCCATCATCCAAAGTGAGGCACCACAAGAGCAGAAGAACGGGATCCATCTGTACTCGTCATCAAATTGGTACTAACTGATCAACACTAGGGTTATCACATGGCAGAAATACTCTCCAGGGATTAGGGGGATGGGGGAGGCAAATCTACAACTAAAGGACACGGGGAGCACTAAAGGGAGGGAAGGGCACGCCTTTAACCTGCATTTGGGTGAGGCAAAGACATAAACTGTAGCTAGAATGTTTGTACCCTTACAATACCTTGGAATAATAATAATAATAAAAAAAAAGATAACATAATGTTAGTGAAATTCTTTTAGCTACAGAATCATAAACTGTGCCCTCCAACATAAATATATCCTTTTAAAACCTCCTTTATCAAGATTAGTTATTTTTAAAACATACGAGAATTAAGAGTTACTCACATATGACAATTGTATAAAGAGACGAAATTTCTCCTTTCCCAATCCCAGAGGTTCTAAACACTAGTAGTGTAGTGACTATTCTTTTCATTTTTTATCCTATGTTTATATAGGTACATCTGCTTATACTTATATGTATTTATGTTATTTTAAAAAATGCAATCATTTGCTCACTTTAGCACTATGTGTGTTTGTGTGTACATGTACACACACATATATATTTCACATTGATATATGCAAAATTTGTTTTTCTTTACTTTTTCCCTGGATTAAGACACAGATATACCTCATTCTTTTTAATAATGGCAGAGCATCCCATTGTATGGGTCCGCCACAATTTATTCAACTGTTCCTTAATAATGGATACTTAAGTTGCTTCCACTTTTGTGTTTATTAGAAACAGTCTGCATTGAACTCCATTAAACTGTTTATGAACATGCTATGATTTTTATAAAATATATTTCAGAATTAGATTGCTGGGAGGTACTATTTCACTTTCCCACTAATAAAATACGAAAGTGTCTGCTTCCCCACACCCTCTCCGGCACTTATAATTGTCACTCTTTGCCAATCCAATTGGTGAGAAATTTAATGTCTGTGTTGGTTTAATTTGCATTTCCGTGCTGACCAGCTGGGTTGGATATCTGTTCATGTTTACTGGCCGTTTGCAATTGTGCTTCTTTGAATTGCCTATCCATTCTTTTTTGGGGTTATTTGTCATTTTCTTATTAATTGGCTAGAAATATTTTTTCTAGTGTCCCTTTTCCCCTGCTTACATAAATAGTGCATGCTCATTCTAGAAAATACATATGGGCAAAAAGAAGATGAAAATCATCCATATTTCTACCCACACAAGGATAATATTTTTGGCATACATCCACTGTCAGGAGCATCAGTGACGAGATGGAATCATGCTGTCCACTCTTGTTTGCCACTGCTTCTCTTCACTCAACAATATAAACTCAACATTTTCCTACACCCTTAAATTTTCATCCACAACTGTGGTTTTCAAACTTTCATCAAAACAAAACAAAGAAAACACCGAAATCCTTTCACCAAGTAATATTTCATTTTGAAAATTCAAAAATCAAATCCAAGTGGAGCTGCTCAATCTGCTTCCCCTCATAACACATATCCTAGGCTGGAAAGTGACGACTGTGGAATGCAAGAAAATGCTTTTTAATTGACAGGTGGAAAACAGCAAGAAGAAATGCGATGGGTAAATTGCACTTATGTGTGCAAATAGGATCCATTTCTCTAAATATTAATATATTACACATATTCTATTCTTCACTGAAACTTCATGAGAGGAGTGCTATGATTAACCCATTTTACAGAAGAGGAAATGAGTACAAAGTCACTTGCCATATATGGTAACATATAGTATTCCCAGAATCTGAATCCAGAAATCTACTGGAATCTATGCTTGTAATCACTACGCAACCTGCCTAACCGAAGTACAAAAGCAACAATAAAATCATTTGCACTTGGGTCACATTTTTTAATGATTTTTTTCCAAGATAATTTTCCCCAATATGTTGAAAAGATTTTAAAAATATGTTTATTTTTAAATAATTTAAAATAGAATAAATATAAAAGAATACTCATTATGTAAAAATAGGTTTGTATTTCTCATTCCTTTGCTTTTTAAAAATATTAATAGCCTTGCCACATTCATTTACATCCCTAAAGAACATATAATTTAGTATTAAATGTTTTCATATTATATGTACATGAAATAATACTCTTACTTATTCTTCTGCAACTTCCTTTTTCATCTCCACATTAAATCCCAGAAATTCAGTTATCTTTTTGCATTTATCTGTGTATTACTCTTTTTTATTGCTGTGTAGTAGTCCATTGTATAATTACATTTTTTTCTCCATCTTCTATTATAGATGGGCATTTGGTTGCTTTTAGTTTTTATGTTATTACTATCTCTTAAGTGGCTGCTCACTCTTTTTGCCTATTTTTATATTTTGTTGTCTTTTTCTTCTTAATTTGAAGAAATGCTTACATTCTAAATATTACTCCTCTGTTAGTTGTTTTTATAACAAATGTTTATTTGTAATTTATATCTTGTCTTTTCATTTTCATGGTATCTTTTGCTTTACAAATTTTACCAAACTTTTTCTTTATGGTTTGTGTTTTTTTTCTTTGTTTAAGGAATCCTTATAGATCATAAGGTCAATAAGACATTTCCCTATTTTCTAAACATTTATGGTATTGCCTATCAAAATTATGTCTGACCTCTTGAACACGATTTTTGTGTACAGAAAATGATTGTCATAGAATCATTTAGTTACTATTTCAACATTTTCCCACCAATTTGCAATGATAGTTCAGATATAAATCAAGTTTCCATATATGTCTGGGTATCTTTGAGTTCTGTGTTCTGTGATTTTGTTCAATTGATCTAACCCTGTGCCAAAACCATACTTTAAGAGCTATAACTTTAAAAGAATTATTGATAGTAGTTATGGCCAAGTTAATATATGTCAAGTGCATAGAACAATGTACAGCACAAGATAAACTCTGTAGAAATAATTTCTATTATGGACTGCCTTGGCTATTCTTAGTTTTTTTTATCATCCCTATAAATATACAAATCAGTGGATTCTTTAGACTTTTTTCGTAGATAATCAGAACATATGTAAATAATGCCATTTTTTCGGAATCCTTATTATTTTTTATCTCTCTCTTTTATTTTTCTATCCTTATTGTATTGGCATCGTCTATCTAGTACAATGTAGAATGAATATGCTATTAGCAGGCATCCTTATCTTATTTCTGATCTTAAAGAAACCAAATATTTTACTATTTGGTTTGATGTCTGCTGCAGATATTTTGCAAACATCTTGATCTTTTAAGGAAATTCCTTCCTTTTCACAGTTTTCTAAGATTTCTTTAAAAATTATGAATTTATCTTGAATTTTATTGAATATTTTTTCTGTATCTATTGAGAGGATTATATGATTTTTCTGCTTTAATCTGTTAATATGACAATTTATATTAACTGATTTCTTTTTCTTTTTCTTTTGTTAAACCAACTTTGATTTACTGAGATAAGCTCCACGTGATCATGCCTTTTTCACCCCTTTAGTGTGTTGCTAGATTCAACATGTTGATATTTCGTTTGGTGTCTTGCATAGATGTTCATAAGTAAGAATGAATGACCTACAATTTTCTTTCTCACACTGACCTTTCAATACCAAGGTTATGCTTGCCTCATAAGTTAAAGAAGTATTCTGACTTTTTTAACTGATTGATTTTTAAACTGACATATAAAATTATCTGTGTTTATTGTGTACAACATGATGTTTTAAAGCATATAAACATCGTGGAATGGCTAAATCTAGCCACTTATCATATATGCATTAGGTCACACAGTCTTTATTTTTGTGATATGAACACTTAACATTCATTGTCAGCATTTTCAAAAATACGTTATATCAGGTTTTTTGCCATAATCTGTAATAGTTCAAAACCTTTCATTCAACACTCCTGATTTTTTAAAGCCTGTTTGGAAGGCCTGCTCTCTCCTGTATACTGAAAACCAATCTGACTAGAATGTTGGTCAGCCATTCCATAGTTAAAATGGAAATTAGGAATCTTTTTGACTAATTAGGTTTCAAACAGCTTTTGCTTGTACAGTATATTCACGGATGTTAAGAAGGCATTGTCACAATTAAGGTTTTTGAGAAAAATCCTTTCCAAGAGGATGTTTTCCATCAACAAACAAGAAAAATTAAATGCCCGATTAACAAACATAATGCCCTCTTTAATAATTCTCAGCACTCTGGTAATTCTGTTAATATTACTGTGCTATCTATAATTCTTTCCTTTTGTTTCATGTTCTGAATAATTCAATTAAAAGTCTGACAAAGCAATAACAAGGGATTAAATGTTGTCGAATTATAATTTTAAATAAAAACATAAGCTCTTTGGGAGCATTTATTTAAAATTCTACAAAACATTTTCAAGTATCTGAGATGTTGGATTCTACAAAATAAATAGTTAACTACTTAGCCAAGTTATCCTGCTTCCTTTTTTGTACCCAATTCCAGTGAATAAGGAAAATAAAAATGTGTAAAACAGAATGAAGTTCTTGCAAACTAGACCACTTTGGAAGGACTTTAGGATGTCTCTATTTTGCCTACATGGAAGGAAGAATGATGCTTTCCTTCCCTTTTGCTGAATTTTGAGGATAAACAGCTGGCACAGCCTGAGCACTGAACAGCAGAATCACCTAGAAGACTCATTCAAAAGCCTATAATTTTTGGCCTTTCATTTGTAAAATATTATTATACAAGGCAAAGTAAGGGAAATGAAAAAGAACGTGACATAGACCTTGCCCTTAGAAAGTGTTTGGTAATGGAGATAAGAGTTGTTGGCGTGTGTGACACAATGTCATGTGGTTGGTGGACAGAAGGGAGCTAAGAAGGTATGACAAGGAGAACACTGATCAAGATATTAATACATGGGATTCAACTCCTCCTGCTCCCATAAAGATACAATTCTGCTTCAGTTCTCTAAGCTCTCATCAGAATTCATGAGGAAAGGTACAATGAAGAAATCACTTGTTCTTACATCAAGATTAAAGGGAAATAATATAACCTGGTGTCATTTCACAGAGGAACTATGAAGTCGTGGTTAAGTGTGCAGGCCTCTAGTGCAGAGAATCGGGTGGCCAGTTATCTCCTGGCTGCAGGATATTGGCTAACTTGCTTAACTTTTATATGCCTCAGTTTTCTCACCTACAAAAGAGGGATAATAGCAGTACTAACTCAGGCAGTTGTTTGAGAATTAAATAATATAATCTCTCTAAAATGTTAACACATTTTCTGGCATATAATAAGTTTTCAAAAAAATGACAGTAATATTTTTTATTAGCAATGTAAGCCAAACCTACAAGTTCTTATTAAAAAAAGAAAAAGCAGTGATGATTCTTAAAGAATCCAAAAAACCATGAGGCAGATTCAAATGAGAAAAATGCTAACTAAGCAAATAGAGAAGAAAATTATGATTAAACAAATAAAATGATAAAGTTAATTATGAGAAATTTTTTAAAAAAATTCAGTGAGAGAAACAAACCATACCTCTTACTGGTTTGGGAAGAGAAAGAGGTAGGAATGGGACAGACCAAAGAAAAAGAAAGGAAGCCATAAAAAAACTGAAATCTCCTTTTTCACCAAGAAGAACTTATTGTAATACTGGCTGGGGTACACATGATGAGAAGAAAGAAATTAAATATTCAAACCCTGGGCTTCAGTCCAAAATACCTTATTTAAACAGTTTCCTAATCTGAAGTTTAGCACTGTATACAACCAATTTTTTAAAAATAATCTAGCTCTTCAAATTTACCTTTCTTTCTTTGTAAGTTTGTAATTTATACTGGAATGTGGATTTCTCATAACATTTTTATATTTATTTATCCATATGTAGGACTGGGAAACCTTTATAGGCAGCTATCCCATTTGAAAAATCCAAGGTGATCTAAAAATTTAGGTTACAGGGGTCAGTGAAATAAATTAACTTACAATTTAATAGCTTATTATCGGATAACAAGTTTATTTTTAAAGATAACAAGTTTTGTATTAATAGTCACACTGGTCAAGGCACAACCAGAATTAAGCTTCAGTTATTAATGTTGTTATAGGTGACAAACTCAGGAGAAAATGAAAACATATGACATAGTTGTTCAGGGTTGTTTTATATACTGACTTTAAAATATAATCATTTACTCAAGTGTTATGTCATAAGTAAAATCTGATAAGAGATTTAAAAGAGACTGACACTATGCACTTTTAAAAATAAGTGTGCCATGTCAAAGGCATGTAAAATAGGAGCAGTGCCTCATCAAAGCAAAGCCATCTAGTAATTGAATGAATGAAACTCTGTAGGATAAACTTATAGGAAATACATTGTATTTGGTGGAATCAGCTACATGAAGTCATGGACTTCAGGAACAAATCTGTGAGAGGTTTTCCAAACTTTGTATCTTCTATTCTGTCACCATAAATATTTCTCCTGTGACATTTTTTAAAGATGCAAATGTCCCAGTTATCACATTTACTTATTTATTTTCAGTTTATTATCTCCCTTTCATATCTTCATAGCTCTTTATATCTGTTCCTCCCTCTCCAAACTGGGAAGAAAATAATTAAAAATTGGAAGCTTGAAATATGTAAGGGTCTAACATGACCATATTATTGCATCTAGAAGTTGACAGAACAGCTGACTTATTATTGTGGATGCTTAAAATTAGCTCTATTACAAGTTGCAGAGTTTACTTTGAAAGGCCAATTAGTAAAATTAAAATAAGAGAAGTGGTTTCCATGACATTTGCAAAATGATGTTAAAGGAACCAATGCTTCTTTTAAAAATAAGCCTCATGTAGAAAAAAGTAACATGTAGAATTCGAAGTGGCAAGAAAAGAAAAAAAAATAAAGGACGTAGGTATAAACATAGAGATAGAAGAAATCACGTAAGTGGTAGAAAACAGTAAACCAACTTTTTTGAGCTACCATAGTAACTCTTATTTAAAATAGCAACTACAATAAAAATAAAAACAACAATAACCTTAGAATATAATAAGGCAAAAAAAAGCAGAATTAGAAGACACAACAAGGATTGAAACAGAAAAATCAAAGGTGATTCAAGAGAAACAGGATTAGAAGAGAGTACGTTTACAAGAAGAGAATAGTAGGCAGGGAAATAAAAACAAACAGAGAAAAACATTTAAAAGGAATAAGGACTTATCTAAAAAATGATAAAAAGCCATGTATGAAAAACCGAAATCCAACATGATACTGAACAGGGAAAAACTGAAAGCATTCCTGCTTAGAAATGGAACCAGACAAAGTTGTCCTCTATCACCACTTCTATTCAACATAGTGGTGGAAGTCCTAGCCAGAACAATCAGACAAGAGAAGCAAATCAAGGGCATCCAAATGGGGACAGAAGAGGTCAAACTATTTCTCTTTGCTGACGATATGATCTTATATCTAGAAAACCCCAAAGATTCTGTCGTGAAACTACTAGAATTGATAAACAAATTCAGAAAAGTCTCAGGTTACAATATTGATGTACAGAAATCAGTAGCATTCCTATATGCCAACAATGGTCAAACTGAGAATCAAATCAAAGACTCAATACAAAGGAAAAAAATAGCAACAAAGAAAATAAAATACCTATGAATATATTTAACTAAGGAGGTGAAAGACCTCAACAGGGAGAACTACGAAACACTGAGGAAAGGAATAGCAGAGGACACAAACAGGTGGAAAACCATACCATGCTCATGGGTCGGCAGAATCAACATCATTAAAATGTCTATACTATCCAAAGTGATTGACAGATTCAATGCAACCCCTATTAAAATACCAACATCATTTTTCTCAGATCTAGAAAAAATAATTCTACACTTCATATGGAACCAGAGAAGATCCTGTATAGCAAAAGCAAGCTTAAGCAAAAAGAACAAATTGGGAGGCATCAATTTACCAGACTTCAAGCTATACTACAAGGCTATAGTAACTAAAACAGCATGGTACTGGCACAAGAACAAAGACATAGACCAACAGAACAAAACTGAGAACCCAGATATAAAACCATCCTCATATAGCCATCTAATCTTTGATATTTTTTCTTAAGTATTATATATTTATAAGATGAGTCAAGTTTTAAAAGAAATCAAAAAACAAAAAAGGGATAACTCTTACATGCAGATACATAATGTGTATCTTTCTGGGATATGTATATGATATACATGCACACGTTTTCCATGGGGTCAGGAAGCATGTCTGCTTGACATGTGTATTTCAAAATATATACAATATCAACATATACACCTACATATGTATAAATATGTAATATTCTAAGATACTTTTTATAAAATAATCAGGATTTTTCCATGGTAGAAGAACTGATCAAGTTGCTTGCTCCTTCCTTTCATGAGTCATAATAAAAATTAAACTGAATTCCATTGGAGGGTGAGATTTTATGTGATTTCATATAATAGACTTGCCTCACTCTAGTCAGTTTGTACTTATTTAGCACATACTATGTAAAAGGCACACATTGTAAATATTAAAACAGGAAGAGGATTTCGGGGAAGACAGTAAGCTAGGGCAGGGATGCTGTAAACTTCCTCACTCAGGAGGGTTACTGTACTTAAGGCCAGTTGTTGGCTTTCTATGTTGTTTCATCTTGAACCACCTGGTTCTCTATCATCAACAGCATTTAGTAGGCTACTGTTGCTGGTAGAAACCTTATAATTCGAATGCCACATAAAAAAAGAAACCTTATAATTCATTCACCTCATGTCCCTCATTTTTAAAATTTAACAGCTAAGGCCCAGAGATACCAATTGACTTGCCTGAGAGGACACCACTAATTAAAATCAAAATGAGAATCACTTCTATTTCCCAACTATGATCAATGCAAATATTCTCTAATATTCCTATGCCTATACTAAATATAAACATAAAAAATAATTTTTAGGCTGTCTAAGAGATCTCAAGCCATGTACTATTATCTTTTTCATATATCAATTAAATTCTTATAACTACCTTACAAAGTAGGTAGTGTTATCACCATTTTATGAATAAGAAAACTGAAATTTCTGTATATCATTTTAATGAATGACTTTGCTTGTTTAATCTAGTCTGTAAACTGCTAAACATCAAAGATCCCATCAAACTTGGTTAAATCAATATTATGTGGAAAATCTATCTCTAGTAGTGGTAGTATTGGTGGTCATAGTATTAATAACAACAATTAACTCAATCTTCAAATTTTCTCCAGAATCAAAGGATCATGAGGCGCCTTTGAGGTTACATAATTCACCCCACCTTCTCTCTTACTTTAAGAAGCTTTATGAAAAGACCATAAGCTTTTGAGTCAGACAGACTTGCCATTTGTATGTCATCTTGAGCAAGTTATTCAACCTCCCTAAATCTTAGTTTCTTCTTAGAAAAGGGAAGATACCACCACCTTTTTTGTGGTTGCCATATGGATTAGTGAATTATGCAATAGCTGACACGGTGTTATTATTTAATAATGGTGGTGTAGTGGATGACCGGGTATCCCTTCAAGACTTTACTCATTCTCTCGGCTGCTGAGACAGCCACTGACAGCTCACTGTCGAGTGTTCCTCAGAAGACTGTTGTCAACTGAACAGAGACACCGCACACAAAGTCATGCCTCCTACCTGGGCAGTTTCTATCCAGTGACTTATCAAAGTGGGGGTAAAAGGCCCAGTCCCCTTGTGCCAGTCTAGGCAACTATGAAGGGCATTCCAACTACACAGAGGCCTGTAGTATCTGCAGAGGCCATTGTCATAACTATGCCGCAGTCCAACTTCTTCCTCTGCCCTATCCTTCCTTCACTTTCCACACAGGTGTTGGTCCAAGATTAGTCTCTGATAAATCTCCTGTATCTTAATCTCCATCTCAAGTCTGGCATTCCAGGAACTTAACCTGCAACATCTGGCTATTTCATTGTCTTATGTTTGAGGGAAACAATAGGCTCTATTGAGGATTCTTGAAAAATCTCTATTCAAACTGCAGAGATGTCATGGAAAAAGTACTGAAGTGAGAAACAGAACATGTAAGTTCTGACTCTAGTCGCTCCCTAAGTAGGTTGGGTCACTTTTTGATATGTCAGCTTTAATGCTTTAAAATGTGATGTCCTAATAACTTGGACACAAAGTTTAGTATCCCTCATTTTGGAACCCTCTTTAGGCTCAACAGTACTGGTATTTCCATAAGGCCAAGAAAAAAAAATTGCCTATATTGAAAGAAATAATTACATTTCTATCAAATTCTAATCAATTCACAGACCAAAGATGACTGACTTAAAGATCACGATCTTTTCTTAACAGATTTGGAATACAGAACTTGCCAGATAAATCTAACCAAGTAGAAATTCATTATTCATCATGGAATACTCATTAAAGTAGACTGCTGATAAATGAAATTTCCTACATTCCCATTAAGATTTAAAGTAAATTTTAGTAAGCCAGTTTTTTTTTCTATGAAGCCTAAATATCTTTTAAAAAACCCTCATGTTCAAATATTGGCTTTGCTCATGACCCATGAATATTTTTGAAGCATGTGGAAGAAGTGATTTAGTTACTGGAGTGGACTCTATATTCACACTGAAGAAGCAAATGTTTTCAAATGATATTAGGAATGAACAGAGGATGGGTACTTTTAAATAATACAGGAAATTTTAAAGTGACATTTTCCTGTTATCCTATTTTTATCAATCTAAATATATACATTGTTTCCTCTGGATAATTGACCTATCTCATGCCTGTATCTAAATTTTGCTCTTCCATCTGGTCTTTTAATATTTGATATTGAGTTCAATTATAAGAAGGCTCAAAGTTGATCAAAGTTGAATTTTCATATTCCCTTTGATGTATCCCCTAGAGGGCTTAACAAACACCATTCTAAAAATATACTGTACTAGAACATAAACCTATCACTCATGTTTGTTTTTTATTGAATTTCTGGTAAGCGGGTGGTGTGATGATTCTCAAAACCTTAATTCCACCACTCCATTACCATGTAGCTAATGGGTTCAGAAAAATCCAACCACAAAAACATAATCACAGTAGCTCTCTGTAAAGAGCTACCTGAAACCTCATTGATTACGACACTTAAAATGTTCCCTGTGAAGGTCAAATTCAAAACATATTTATGAAAAATAAACCTTTATGTTTAGATTTTAAATCTGTTGGCCAGAAAAAACATGGTAGTTTGGTCCAGAATATAAAAAACACTAACATAGGAATCCAAAAGAGTATTTAGCTACTTTATTCAAATAGAAACTCTTGTCAGTCTTTGGGAGCTATAATGAAGAGTTCCTTAGGAACTTAGAAATCAGATAGTTCTTTAAAGTGTTAATTTTAACTCTTTTGCATTGACACCAAAACACATGGTCATCTTCAATAAAGAGAATCTTTCTGAAAAGAGTAAGACTTGACTGTTATCAGATCAAATGTAGAGAAGTACACTGACTATAGTAAAAGAAAAGTCCGAGATGAGTTCGATAGTAATATCCATCCAAGAACTACTGGGACATCTAGAAAACCCCAGCAAATGATCCAGGGTCCTTGGGACACTGATAAGATCAAGGCTCTCATCAGATGGATACGTAAAGCTCATTTGGTTTGATAAGGATTAAATACTGGATTTATCACAGTCTTCTAGTTCATGCTGAGGTCTCTGTTTGGGTTTCCGCAGATGGACCATCTATTCTTCTTGTTCCTCTGATAGATATTATAAATCAACAAATTGGCTCATTTAAATTTGTTGTCCCTTGGCCGGGCGCGGTGGCTCACGCCTGTAATCCTAGCACTCTGGGAGGCCGAGGGGGGTGGATCACTCAAGGTCAGGAGTTCGAGACCAGCCTGAGCAAGAGCGAGACCCCGTCTCTACCAAAAAATAGAAAGAAATGATCTGGACAACTAAAAATATATATATAGAGAAAAAACTAGCTGGGCATGGTGGCTCATGACTATAGTCCCAGCTACTCGGGAGGCTGAGGCAGGAGGATTGCTAGAGTCCAAGAGTTTGAGGTTGCTATGAGCTAGGCTGACGCCACGGCATTCACTCTAGCCAGGGCAACAAAGCGAGATTCTGTCTCAAAAAAAAAAAAAAAAAAAAAATATTTGTTGTCCCAAGTAGAGTGATAGCCCCATCACAGTGATGTAAACATGGTGGTAATATGAAAAATATTTAACAATCTATAATAATTAGGACTAGGGCCCTGACCAGTCGAGTAGATGCTGGCTGGGATGGCAGACCACTAAAAACAGCTGAATATCAGCTCTGACTGTAAGATTGCTGTACTTTCCTGAACTTGCAAGTAAACTTTCACTTGCTTGTTCAACATCTCTCTACCTCTTCAACTGTGAGGTCCTTGAGCACAGGGACTATGTAAGACTCATTTGCTAGTGTATCTTCAAAGCCTAGTATAGTGCCTGTCCCTGGTCACAAAAATCCATAAATACATGAATACATACATACATATATAAACAAATTAAATAAATTAATAAAGCATATTAGTTTAGATGAATCTATCTTTAAGAGGAAATGGACCCCCTTGCACAGTAGGTTCAAAATCAAGTTTCTGAGTCTCCAAGGCTGATGGTTCAACCATTCACCAAGGTGACGAATGGCCTTCAGTAAGGTGTTTGGGATGGAGTTTTATCAGCCTTCCTAAAGGCAGCCCAATATGCTGACACAGCCTGAAGACACAATTGGGATTTCACTCCACAGGATCTAAAGTGAGATTACCAACATAAGGAATAGACCTAGAACAAACCCTAAGAATCCAACCCCCAAAATCAAAGCCATCTATTGATGTCTTTTCCTAAAAATAACTTTACATTCTTTGAATACTTTACAGAAATCTAAGATGTAACAACTAATTTAATATAAGCCAATTTTGCCACACATTAAAGTCTGGCTAGTAGTCACAGGTTAACTATTGTAACAGTCAACTTTAATCATGTGATAGGAATACAAAACTTTCTTTTTCAATTTGTTACGCTTTAGCCCCAGACTATGAGTCATGCTGCCATTGGGAAAATGTATTTTTAGTTGATGAAATTATTTATTCATGTAAATATTTATTCATTGTAAATTTACATGAATCATAAAACAAAACATCTTAGAGGGTATACTCATAACATACTTCTGGGAAAAAGGGGAACCTAATATTTATGATATTCTGTTCCCTTCCATTTTGCATGTCAGAAACACCCACTAAAAATTCATGCATTTCACTGATATGTAAACCAGAAAGACTATTTTTGAATTCAAACAAGTTGATCATGATGTGAAAAGAACTTCTAAACAAAAAGGCTAGAGGTTTAATATAGCATTTAACTTTATATTTACAAAGCAAACTTTAGTTCAGTATTTTCATTATGTATACAATGTGTATAGTGATCAGTCAACACGTATGAACAGCCTTCGCTATGACTGCCAAAGATATGAAGATATTTTTTCAAGTCACTTATATTTTTCCCCTAGGCTATATCCTAATTGAAAACTAAAAAAAGATCAGAGAAAATTACATGTTTATATCAAAAATTATATCATAATGAATCTATAGCACATATTTCTTTACTTCTTTCCTCCTCTGTAGGAAACTTTTTAATCATGTAAAACTTTAAAATATGAAATGAATATTCCTCAAGTCTCTTTTGACTTTCACAATCAATGACGTTCTACCATCAATTATTGAATGACCCACAGTTCTCACCTTTATTGGGCTGGTTAGAATCTCAGTTCTCCTAATCCCCCATCCCATTCTTCCTATGTTCTAGCCCTGGGAATTGGAATTATCCATATTTAAAGTAAGAGTATCATAACACGAAACCAAAATGTTTGTACCCCCATAATTTCCTGAAATAAAAAAATAAAAATAAAGAGTAGAATCAGTTCATTTTCTAATATTCCCAAATATCTAAAAAGATATTCAAACATCCCTATATACAACCATCTATTTTCTCACAAAGACAACTTGATAGCCACAATTCTAGTCTCATATTAAATACTACTATGTTATAAATGTTAAAAGGGGTGTGTGTGTGTATCTCCTCTATGAATCCTTTCTATAAACTATTACTTACCAATTGTTGACTCAAATAGAATGGAAGCAAAAGTTTTTCCTTACAGCTTTAAGGCATCCAACTATTTTAACAAAAATTTTTGGAGGAGGAAGTACATGTTAACATACCACATGATATCAAATGTCCAAAAAAATCATTTAACCAGTTAATTGCAAAAATTATATTACCTGGCATCAGTATTTTCCCTCCATTCAATCCTAGCAATCAGAATTCTTTAAGTATTCTTCTCACTTTTTTAAGATAATGTTTGTAAGCAAAAGTCAAGTTAATTTTGAACATATTGAGGAAATCAATCATGTCACATTTTTTAAGGTTGGATATTTTGTTATGAACATTTAAAACACAGTAGATATGATCTAGAATAGCTCTGTGTGACGTGCCAAAATTCATGTAAAATATTCACATGGTTTTAATAAAGTATTTCAATATCCTTTTACTACAAAATTATAGCATAAAAAAACTTATACTAATCATCACATTGTTAGACACTGTTTTCTCAAATATTTATTACCTCTTTTACAATTTTGAGCTCACGTAATATTTTTCTTATCGCTAGTACTTTGGAAACAAAACAATCAGTGACACCATCTAGGGACGGATTTTTTTTACATTTCACAGAGTAATAAATCCAGAATAATAAATCATTATTAGCATGTGAGCTGGATCTTTCTGACTTCTCTCTGAGCACTCTTTCAATCTTCCAACCAAAAGAAAATCCAGTAGGAACTGTAACTATTGTTCAACAGAAAGATCTTTCATGCATTTCATTTAGCATTCAGATAAGCTTTAGAAACAGGAATCCATTGTTGTAAACTTTAAGCACTAGTTAAGTATATCAAATTAAATAATATGGAGTATTACGAACCTTACTGTTTTAATCCAGGAGAATACAAATTGAGAAATTTCCACTTTTGAATTTTGTTTCTTTCTGCCAGATAATTCACACACACACACAAAGTCTTGATTTTTTTGTACTATATAAAAACAAATAAGGCTATGGCTATGGATTTGATCTAAAAGTTATGGATGAATTAATGTTATGCTTGGAAATTAAATGTATTTTTCAATTTGATTGACTCTTGCTCTCCTTTGCAATGGTAACTAAAATATTAATAATACTTTTATATTGTTCTAATTTTAAAATATGTAATTTAAGATCTACAATTTTAAAAATTTATAATTTGATAATCTCAAGAAGAACTTGAACTTATATATAATCAAAATATGTATCCCTAAATACTGTTCATCTTTTTATATTTCTTAGAACAATTTCATTAAATGAGATGAGGAAAAAACAGTTTAAAATAAAGAGGAAATATATGTCATTAGTCAAAGATGTTGATACCCCTGCTAATTATTATTAAAAAATAAATATAATTTGTTTTGCTGAATGTTATTATAAAAAGTAGAATTTATTATTTGTTTAAATATGATTTCTCATCTCTGGCTATTGAATTTTTATAAGATGTTATTTTTCCAAATGTTCTCTTTAGCTTAAGTAACTAAGCAAATTTTAAGTTCTTCATGAATACGAAAAACTCATAGACACTTATTTAGGTAATATGAAAATTACTGAATTAAAATATAATCTAGTTCAATATCGAAAATCCATTCATTTATATCTCGGAGTCATGTTACAAAAGTAATAGTAACATGAGTAAACCGGAAGTCAGAATTTCATCTATATTTTTACAGAAGTTTTACTAATTCAAATATATTTAAAAATAAATAAAATCTTTCCCATTATTTTTTCTCATTTAAATAAATACATATCTATGGTAGGGCATGAATAATTTATGTCAGAGGATTATTAAAAAACCAATTTCATTCATTTTTCAACTGTATGATGGCTTTGTTGTATACTTTCGATAATTTTAAAAAATTTCTTACAAGGTTAGCAAAGTTTTAAAAAGCTCACAAGAAAGCAATGGAACACCACTACCAGCCTTGTGACTTGCTAATTTTGATCTGCATAAAACACATCTGAAACAGCTAGTTAATCATGAAAACTTCTACATGCTTTTCCTTGATTATTCGGGATATTATAATTTCTCCATTTGAATAATAATCATCACTGCATCACAGCATAAGTATGGACTGAGAAAGCATTGTGGAAACTTTCTCCTCTGGAGTTAGAGTTTGGAATAAATCCCCAAGATAAACTTAGTTTCCTATGTTTTTTCTTTGACCAATTTTCTCCAGCCTCTGGAGAATTTTTTCCCACTCCATTATACTGTGCCTCTCTCCACTTGCTATGTCTCTCCCACTGCCCTACTTGGCTTCCACTCCATTTTATTCCTTTTGTGCATACAGATCCCTGTATTAACCAGCTGAGTTGCCACATGCTGAAACTATCGGTACCTTAAGAGGAGAACTGCACCAAAAAACTATTTCCTAGATTAACCCTAAACAGAAAGACTTCTCTGCATAAGGACCAACTCTAGGTTCCACTTTTTACATTCACAAAACAATTTGGGGGCATTTCAATTAGTCAAGTTTCAGATTGATCAAGTTTTCTTTAATCTGGTATTCATTGATAAAATACTCATAGAATTACAGAATTCTAATTGGAATAGAAGTAGAAAGCATATAGGCCATTATTTCATTTTATAATTTAGAAGGGAGTGGGGGTGGGGGTGGGGGTGGGGGCAACCTGTCCAAGGCTGTATGGTTACTCAATGGCACAACCATGATTAGAATCTTGCTCTCCAATGATGTCTCCACTCATGAAAACATATGTAGTAAGTGCTTACAATATACTGGGCAAGCCAATGAGGCAGAAGTTACTAATAACCCAGCTGAAGAGTTAATAAAGCCCAGGCTTGAAGAGAATTAAGTACTTGTTCAAAGTCATAAAGCTTGGAAGTCGTAGAACCAGGATCCAAAGTCAAGGAGTCCAGCTCCAGAGCCTCCTCTCTTAAATTAATTCATTAACTTCTCCCTGTCACACCCTAGAAACATCATTATTAGTAACTTTGAAATATAGAAGTCAATTCTAGGCTACGTAATTTTCCATTCTGAATAGCTCTTTTATTTGCAATATCTGCTAACAAGAAGCTCTCTTATCACATTCCTTTTAAATGTTTTTAATTTTTAAGATACCTTTCCATATGGCTTCCTGAACCAATTCCTACTCCTGCATTTAATGAGACTACTATTTCTTGTATATATTAAAAATGCTACAATCTAAGCAATCTTGCAACACTTTGAAGTCCAAGATGACCAGAGAAAATGATGTAAGCAAGGCAATACTCGACTCATTTAACCATGAGAGTATCCTTAGAGACCTTAATAACAACAGAAACATAGATTACACAGACTTCCAATAAATTTTCTAAGCTTGTAAAAATTATCCACTTGGAGGCTCAGAAACTTCACTGATTAAGAGTTAAAGATTTTTCTGATTCCTCTTGGAATGGGGCAGGGGAACAAGGATGTTTCTCTGTCTTGGAAAAATACACTATTAACAAAAGGGCCTCAGAGTAGACAGAGAATGGAAATCTCTTTATCTCTTCATTTTATTCTTAACTAAAGAGTAATGATATATTCTTTTGAACTTTTTCTTAGCACATCCAAGTTTTTGGTACATGGATTTACATAATATGTATGTACATACTTATGATTACATGTTCTGTAACCTTATATACCAATAGATATACAAGTGTGTCTCAATTCTTACAAGTGACCTCATTAGCACAACCACCTTAAATAGTAAGCTGAATTCACACATTGGGAATTAAATAAGGTTACTCATGACCAGGTAGATTTGTACATAGTAGATAATCAGTAAGTATTTGGTAATGTACAAGTTGCTGTGGATGGGCATTTATTCTTGGGAATACATCTGCATTCCACGTTGTCTTCCTTGCAAAATAACTTGTACGTCAGCATAACAACACTTGTTAAGCTAACTCCTACTTCCAATGTTCCTCTTACGGGAGAGACAGCCTGGTTTCATTGTATACATAAGCATCGGTTACTATGCAATATTTATCATTAATAAAACAAAAAGAGAAGTTAACTTTATTAAACAAGGATGGCTTAGCACTAACTCACCCTGTATTTAATATTTGAAAGCCTTTTTGTCTGTGGATCAGGAGCCAAAATTTCCAGTGCCAACTACACACCTGCAACACACATGTATAGCAATGGAACATAGAAGGGAATACTTATCCTGTTATGTTGAAGAGCGATACACTAGAATAAAAGAAAAAAAAATCACCTCATTTCTAAAGTTTCTGTGATGCAAGGCAATCCAAAAACAATTATCTAGCATTAAATATAAAGAGCTGCAATGAAAAGATTAAACAGGTAATCTCATAGCAGTATTTATTCAGCACTTCTAGTAAGGCACGTAGTAGTTGTTAAAGTCCAAAGATCCTAGGAGCACACATAGTCTAGAGGAAGGCCTGTTTATCAGTGCCAAGTGTGACAGAGTACTGCATGAACCTAGCCCTTGAGACCACAAAAGGATCATGCTTTTAAACATAAAACAACATTAACGACAACACAGAATGTCAAATCTGGATACTCAAGCAAAGCAGAAGTAGAGAAAAAGAAATAGCCAAAGTCTACATCAATACCCATTCTCGATACTGGGAGGGTTAGGACGGGTTCTGATTTTAGGGTGGTTTTTAGAAAGCTGACATCAGCCCTGGCAGAAGCATGCTTAGTAGTTCCTAAATCAAATCCTTAATTTCAGTGTTTCATGTCAACTTCCACTGTCTATTGGTCTCCAGCTTCTCTGGAGGCATTCGTGTTTTTGATATGCCTCCTAAAGCCAAACGATAGTTGACAGGACAGAAGGGATTCTCTAGCTGGCCGGTCCTTGGAACTGCTTTAAGCAGTTTATTGACCTATGGAAAGTGCTTGCACATACCTAACATCAGATTCCCAATACGGCCTCTTAGAACACTATTTATGTACACAAATATTTATATTTATATCTGAGATTTGTCCAACAGCTGGCTAAGACAGGTTAACAATTAATAACTATCCTGGATGTAAAAATTTAAGAACATAAAGATTCAAAAATTCTTACATTAATTTAGAGATTAATATAGCGCCAATCACATCCAGTGAAATGTGGAATGTATCTGGGAGAAGGAGGGAAATAGAAATCGCAGCATTACACAGGGATGGAGAATATCGGATTTGGAAACAGACTGCCCCAGGGCCATTTCTCCGCTCAGTTCTCAAACCCTTCTGAGCTTGGGCACTTACAAGATCTCACAAACTCAGTTCGCTCGTCTGAATAGTGACAATAACACCACTCCTCTGAGGAGCTGTCATAAAAAGAACATAATAGATATATGTGTTGTATGTATGCACATACATGTGTGTGTGCATGCATATATGTATCTATATCTATATATCTGTATATATATAATGTCTAGCAGAGTACATAGTACTTTAGAATATGCCACAGTATATATTTGGTGGCTGTTATATTTATACTAGAATTACTGTATTGAATTACCGGTGGCATATACTATAGCTGCTACCATGTAATAGATGAACTATTTGAACCAAGGACTGTAGTTACCTATTTTCATAATCCCAGACAGCAAACCATAAAAAAGAAAACCTTTAAGTACTCCCCAGTCATGGTCTTATCTGTATGCATGATGAAACTATTTGTGACCAAGGGACTTTCATTTCTGAATTACTAGTTAGACCAATGTCAGTCTTAGAACAAGGCTACTGCACACATGACGGTATTTCAGAGATAACTAAAGTTCCATGCCAGCATGCCCTGATTGCCTGCTTCTCCCTAACAAACAAAATAGAAACAGCACTATCTTCCAGGGGAGCTTGATACAAAATTATAAATTTAGTCCCACTTCAAGTCTTTATCTCTGAGAAAAGTCTCAGTGGCTGTGCAAGGAAGGATATGACCCTCCTGGGTGGGCACAGAGAGACATTGCTGTCACCCAGAAGGGAAGAAGATCATAACAAGTTGCTTTGAGTAACAAAGAAAACTTTCACTAGTTCCTCATTTTGCTGTTTGTTCTTTCACATTTACAAAATTACGTAGCCACCCTAGTTCCAAACCACTTGAAGGGTGGTTAGCATCCTGTTGTCTCAGATCCCAAGAAAAATCAACGTTTGGGTTTTCTTCTTTAGTATTCTTTTATCACCACCTTCTCTGATTATTGTTTTCTTGTTTTTCCCTAAATTCTGCTGTTCCCCACAGTTCAGCTCAGAGGTCTCTTTTCTTTCTCCCCCGCTAGTCTTTCCTTTTAGAGTTCCATCAGATTTCATGATTTCAGTTCCATCGTCTATGTAAACAGCTCCCAAATTTGTGTCTCAGCTCCTGACCTTTGTCTCAAGCAGCAATTCTGCAGCTTGGGCTACCAGTGGACAAGATAACCTGCTTTCCCGTGGATATCCTCCAAAACCTTTCTCCCCACACTTGCATTTCAATGAAAGGTAACTCTACCCTCCAGAGTTGAATTCTCACTACTTCTAGCCTTAAAAGGCTCTCTTGTGCTCCGCTATTATCCATCATAATCCTCAGTACTTATATTCTGGCCTGCAATTTTTTCTCACCTAACTTTTTACACTTCTCTTCCAATCCTTCGCTTTTTAAAACCTTCATCTGCACCATTACCAAATTAATAATTAAGTAATAAAGTTCATATCATGTCCATCTCTATTTTAAAAGCAAACTAAAAAAAAAAAAAAAATCAAAAGAAATCAAGTAACCACCAAAGTCCGAACATCTAAACCTGAAATTCAAGCTCCTCCATTACCTAATCCTGTTTTTGACTGCACTCTTCTCAAGACTATCCTCCAACCACCTGTACTAAGGGAGAATATTTGCGTGAAACTCTTTATACATGTCTTTTGTTTTCTTTCTACTGTACTCTATGTAAGCTCTTTCCTCTGCCAGAATAATACTAAATGCAACAAATAAACTCTTTTCTAGATGTGTTTGTGTCCACTACCAATCACCTTTATTAGCTCTATGGAGACTTACAATCACTCCCACAGGTTTTAAACAATATGGCTTTCCAAAGAATGCTTTGTTGTTGTTGTTGTTGTTTTTGAGACACGGCCTTGCTCTGTCACCCAGGCTAGAGTGCAGTGGTGTCATCATAGCTCACTGCAACCTCAAACTTCTGCGCTCAAGTAATCCTCCTGCCTCAGCCTCCCAAGCAGCTGGGACTACAAGCGTGCGCCACCAAGCCCCACTATTTTTTGGTAGAGATGGGGTCTCATTCTTGTTGATCTCAAGCTCCTGGCCTCAAGGGATCCTCCTGCCTTGGCCTCCCAAAGTGCTAGGATTTCAGGCATGAGCCACCACACCCAGCCCCAGAATCTCATATTTTGTTATTTTCCTCTAACATATGTTATTTTGAATTTCATTTGATTAATTTTTTAAAGAACTATCACAGCTAATCTTATTTCATAAGCCCAAGTCCTGTCTCAGTATATTAAAGGATATTTATGAAAAAACAGTAAGACTTTTGAATATGAAAGAAAAATAAGGTGTAACCAAAACAGTCATAGAACATCACAGAATCTCGGCAAAGGACTTTCAAGTTCATCTTATTCAAACTCTGACCTCATGCTGCAACCCTTTACAGCACCCTTGCCAGACAATTTTCTAGCTGCTACCTGATTCTCCAGTGAGAGGAAGCTCATTACTTTGGGGAATAGGACATTCCACTGCTGGCATCTCTTACTGTTAGAAAGTTCTTCCTTACGCTGGGCCAAGACATACTTCCTGGTAACTTTTCCTCATTACTCCCAGTTTCACCTCTACGAACAATTGGGCTTCTGTTATTTCTGAAGAGCTAGGTAACAGGACTCCTATAATCTATTAAGGCTTACAAATCTTATTGTTTTATGGGGTTTATGACAGCAGAGATAGTCTGCATCCCCTAGCTACTAATGAGTGTGATATATCTGGCAATGTGGAGTAGTTCTGTTTTTCCTTCTATCACTTTTTTCCTTTAGCTAAACTCATTGTTTTGATTCCCTGCTTTTTACATGAAATGTTATTCTTTCTAGCTTCCTGAGTTATTTCTTCCATCTTTTGTCTAGAAATTTTGTATTTCCTTTAATGACCATATTTCTAGAATTTCACGTTGGACTGTCATACCTTGGGGCTCACCTTGGAAACACCTTTAAACGACCACAGTACTGAGTGCCATACCCATTCCCCAGAAGTCATTGGGAAACTCACTTTCCTCTCCCAGTCAATAATCTGGTATCATTGATGAGCATAACTGATACCAGGCCTCTTTGAGCAAACACCACGTACTATCTCTGATATTTAATAAAAGATTTCATTCATCAAAATCCATTTGAAGGAAGAGCAATGACAGTGTGGACAAGACACAGGCCTAAAGACAGAAGGCCTGGACTGCAACCCTCCCATTAAATACCAATGAAACGAAGGGCAAATCAATGAACTTCCCTGTGACTCGATTTCCTCATCTCTCTATAATAATGAACCACAATGTACCCAATACATCTATTGTATTGTTTCGGCCTCACCACGGTGTGACTTAGGTATTATTGATCCCGTCTTCAAAAAATGAGAACATCAAGTGATGTTTTCAAATTCCCAGAGCTCAGTCTGCCTGATTCTAACCCCCAGTCTTCAGAACACCACACTCACACCCTAAAATGAGAAGACGGACTAGCTGATAGTCCAGGTGTGTCCCACTTTATGATTCTAACATTACATGCAAACACTTAGGGAAATAGTGAGACTATAACCCCGAAAAACCAACAAATGTACCTGGTGATGAGTTAAAACAAATGAGTCCAAATACAGTGCTCTTTTTCTGACCATCTGGGTCTTCCATGCTGTCCAAAGTTGTTCCCTGGGTAGGTTTGATCACTGAGATGCTGAGTAAGTGACAAATTCCAGCAAAAAAATAATTTAACATCCCAGTCAAGTCTTGTGTCATTTATTCTCTTTGCTCTTTAATTTAAGGCACATGACAGGATCATGCTTCTCCATCATTATCAGCATTTGCATAGTGGAAACCTGTGACCACCTCCACTCTGTAGCTTCTGAAAGAGTCCAAAGACCTCTCAGTTAATTAGGTGAGTGCCAGGTTATTTTTATGCACAGTAAATTTCCTAGTGTAGTGAGGCTGGGATGATAACTAGACAGCACGCTGGCACCTCCACATGCTTAACTTTCCAGGTATCTGGACAGAAGCTCTTCCCTGGGAAGAACCACTGGCCTGCTCTTTCTGCCATGATCCTTGAGACCGTATTATCATCCTTTACTTGTTTCTCTGGGAGAATGGAGGCTCAAGGGTATTCTAATTTAAAACCCAAAGACAAACAACATACATATATATAAAATAAATATAATCTACTATCTTTTATCTCTCTTGCAGAAGCTATCATTCTTGTCTTGGTAAATAATGTTTTATGTCCACGTGACATCCATGCCCCACAATAAGATTTGTGAGAAAAGGAAATCATTTCCTAGATAAACTGCCTTGGAATGAGGTGGCTCATTATCTAAGCCAGCAGAATGTCAACTCTGCTTAACCCAGACTTCCTTCACAAAAGCAGCAAAAAACACCCCAGTTAAAAACATTCTAGTTTAGTGGAGAACAGATAGCCAATTAAGGTCATCAAGCCAATAATTTACAAAATTTACTTCTATTAAAAATAAAAAATGTTCAACATCTATGTAAATATATCTAATAATTAAGTATGTTTAAGTTTCTTTGTGAATTAAATTAGAGGAGATATCATTAATATTCTACCTACTCATCACTATGTGGCCAGTATAGCCTCTCTGCTACAAAAGTTCAGTACCCAAATCTTTCATAAGCATGAAAACCTATTATACACTATAATGATATAGTTATTTATAAGTAATCAGCAACAGGTGACCATTCATATTGTGATATTAAATTCTGTTCCATCTACTTTAAGAATTGTGTGCCATATCTGTATTTATGTATGCTTTCTCTTTTTCTGAAATACCAATAACATATAATTCAGATTTGACAGTACTTTACTCTAAGGACCTAAAGATCTTTATTTAATTATCCCATTGTAAAGCTCTTATTACCACCAGATACCATACAGTACTAAATTATAAAAATACAGCTAACTTTTTTGAGATAACATTTCTTCACATTTCATTAAAAGATGGCCTAACAACTAGACAAAAAAGCTGACATGAAAAGATGCCAAATTCCACAAGCTGTGAATGAAGATGATTAGTTAATGGGGGGGGGAGGGGGTTGGAGAGCAGTGACACATATTTTCCTACTTAGTCACAAGTACACTAAAAAAAAAGCAATTTACAAAAAAATAAATAAATAAAAGAGGACAGGGCAACAGTTTTCAACTATTCTGTTCCATTAACCCTGCCAATAGTAATCAATATTTTTGCACGTACAAAATTTAAAAATATAAGAATCTAGATCCATAATCTGTAAATAATCCTGCATTTAAGGACTATTTTCATCAAGGAAACCAAAATGAGATCAAGTTAAGAACATTTCTAAAAAGTTTTTTTCAGCATGCTTTCAGGGGGTCATGTCATTGCTGGATTCCCGTCGCATTTTCATCATACAGCGTGATGATTATACCGGCAAACACAGAACAGAAGAATCTCTTTTCATCTCTGACTCTGCAAGATGAGATCACAGGGAAACTCACACAAAGCCCATGGGCTGCAGGACATGTCTCACTGGGCCTAAAAAGAAACAGCTCTTTTCACTGTGGTGTTCCTTTGAACTACACACTTTAAAGGAGCCATAAGTTTGGGGGGCAGGGGGCGAAGGGAGGCGGGCGAGGGCAGTGAAGAAAAAGAAGAGGCAGTAGATCTTCTCAGACCTATAGGCATAGGAGGGCAAAGGTTAGATCTTGGTGGGAAAACAGTAAAAAGTCCCAGACAACTGAAAACCACTAGTTTGTTAATTATTTTTTTACTCTTCCATTAAATACCATGCTGTATTTTATAGACGATCCATGTCACTTACAGCCGTTTCTGACCTCAACTCCAAAGGAGACTCAGCTTTCCTGAACCCCATCGGTGACTTCTGAGCTCCCACAGACAAAACTATTGATCAAGCCCAGTTACATAAATGAAGCTTTAAACAGTTTTTTTGAAAACAAATCTGAATTAATTCACATGGGCAAGAATTTTATACTCTAAAAATACTAAGCTATAGTTCCTCTGATGTATACTAAATTGGAAATAGATTTTTTCATGCTAGAAAGAGCATGTTTTTATACTCTGGTACTGAAAATGGAAAAGAGTAAGCTTTAAATTTCTCCTCCTCAAATCCCAAATTAATGACCATCAGGGGAAAAGGCACATAAAATATTTTCAACTTTCAGCCTACTGAATGCATTCAATACTACAAGGTTATACTAAATCAAATCTATCTTCTTCTCAAGAATATATTTCTTTCTTTTCCTGGATGGAAAGGCAAGACATCAAAATTCTAACACATCATCTGTTTCTTGATTGTGAACAGAGAACAACAATTTCTGAATCCGAAAATGATCTGGTGACCTAGTATATTACACTGAGGGTTAGGGGAAGCCCTTTTCTTAATATGGTTTTCATGATTAATGAATGACATTACCATATTTACTCCCACATCCTTCCGGCTTGCATGAACACCTTTTGCTGAGAATACCATCAGGAAAAAATGTTTTCGCCACCTAATTCTTAACCTCCCCCCCACCCTGTTTTTCTCCTTTTAAAAATATTGCAGTGGCAAATAACAAAATTTCTTCCAGCAGAACATGTTTTTGTCCTTGCCAGAGCCTATTAGAAACTAAAATAAAGGAGCACACAGCTGCAGGCTATGTATGGGCTGCAGTGAAGAGTGAAGTTCATGGGCAGCACTCACAAATCTAACCTTTACACAGCTGCCTTTCCCTGGCCGCCTTCTTTTCTATCCCCTTCCTAAGACAGGTGGCAGATACAGGGCTATTGTCCTTGCATTGCACTTAATGCAAACTTAAGACCAAGAAATCTTAAGCAGCAAGTGGAAATGCCTTAGCTACTGAAGTATTTGAGCACCAATATTTAAACGAAAAAGAAACCCTTCAAGCACAGAAACACCTATTCACCACTTACAGGTCCATTTACCTTTTGTGTAGATCACAAAGGAGCAATGACTCAATGATGAGAGCTTTTTCTACAAATAATGATTACTCATCAAAGTAAGGAGGAAATGCTAGGAGTTTATCTTAAATCCACTTTGTGAGAATTTTTTTCTTTTTAGTAAGGATCTTGATAATCTCACAGTTCACGAAAGTAGACAAAGTTTGCAGAAGATCGATGATCCTTACACAATTATCTTCCCTTTTAAAAACAAAAATATTAGAGAAAGAAATGAGGAAAGTCGCCTTCAGTTTTTTTTGCATAATGTTCTCTTTATGGCTACTTTTAGTTATTAACAAATTAATTAAGATGAAATTGCAAACAACATTTAGAAAGAAAAAAAACTGGCTGATGAGCCATGAACATTACACACTATCCCTGGAAAGTTTTTTAAATCAGCTGTTTCCCTAAAAGTTCATTTGTAAGGTCCTTGGTCGAAACTTAAAATATTGCTTTGCCAAACAATATTGATTTCATTATTCACTGTGCAAATCATTGTGCTGAATAATGATAATAGTTATAACTAACATTTCACCTATTTCATTACTGTAAAAACCCTGGAAGGTAGGAAGTATCATGACCTCATCTCACACAGAAGTAACTTTTCCTGTAAGCAAGTAATAAAATCAGTATTCCAACTCATAGTTTGCCTTCAGAGCCCACATACTAAACCATTACACTCTACCATCTCAGGTAGCCAGTGTGGAGATGCAGACATAATAAAAAAAGTATTATAAATGCTGGATAGACATTTTAGGTAGCTCAGCAAAAAAATTAAACTATAATTAACCTGAATTTCAATTGTAGTAATTAAGAATTTAAAACAGTGATTCTCCAACTTTAGCTTGTATCCAAATCACTTGGAGAGCATTTGAAAACATGGGCTCTCACCCTAGACTTTTTGACCTAGTAGGTCTGGGACAGTACCCAGGAATTTGCATTTCTACTAAGTTTCCAAGTATCCTTGTACTGTGGATTCCAAGACCAGGCAGACCACACTTTAAAAATCACTGGTATAAAAGATCACTCTGGTAATACTCATTACTGAAACACAGTGGAAGAAATTTTGCTAAGTACAATTACCGAACTAAAATTAGGTTTAAAAAACATACTCCTACTCCTGGTTGTCAAAATGAAATAAACTTAATCAGAAGAGCATAAGCACATAGAAGTATGTTAATCTTCGAAGCCTTTGCTTGACAGTGGTGGGCCCCTTGGGCATTTACCTCTAACATCATGGAAAAAATGATGACTAAGGACTAAGAGTCTGAACTGTGTTCTTGTTCTTATTCTATACAGCTGTCACCTAACTATTCCTAAATTCAGTCCCCTCATCTGTAACATGAGAAAAATGATTCCCTTCCTTTTTGGGAGTTGGAGGGGGAAGGTGTTGTAGGATTTGATTAGATTACAAAATAAAAATATTGTATATGCCAAGAAATAATACATGAAATAGAGTTACTGTGATTCCGATTAAGTTTGACTTTATCTCAAAATGTAGGACTTTTTCTTCTTTCACAAAAATTAAGTTTTAACACATTTATGATTATTAATCATTATAATGAGTCATGATTGGAGACATATTTTATTTAACTCGAAAATTTCCTAAAGAGTTATTGAAGGAAATGGAATGGAATTCAGTGGGAAAATTGGTTAAGAATTTACCCTTTATATAAACTGACTTCTGAATAGTAAGATGAATAGAGACTGGTTACATAATCTTCTTGCAAAGAAAGAGAAACAGAAGGAAAGATCAAGCGTAAGAAGTTCTCAGCCTCAGCATATTCATCACCAGGTGCAGGTAAAAGAGTGCTTGTGTTAACACAATTGTGGAAAAGATAATATATATTTCCTACAAATATCTAGGAGCTTATCTGCAAACTAAATTAAATAATAGTGCTCAGCCCTGGA
>CAUYSK010065379.1:0-21416 GCA_963575035.1 Avahi laniger
GAAAAATTTAAATATACATATAATTAAGATAAAAAGTGTATTGAATCCTAATGCATCCAAAACTCAGCATCAACAATTATAAACCCACAACTAAAGGACACAGGGAGCATTGTAGAGGGGAAGGGCATGCCTCTAACCCTCGCTTGGATGAGGCAAAGACATAAAATGTAACCAATTATGCTTCTACTCTCATAATACCCTGAAATAAAAAAAAAAAATTATCCACTTTCTGCTAACATTTTTTTACCTATCCAGTATGTTATTTTTCTCCCTAAACTATTTTAAAGAGGATCCAGTAATTCTGCCATTTAATCTGCAAATATTTAATATGTATTAATAACAAAGAAAGGGTTGTATTTTTAATATAAGAACCATACTGTAGTACCTTAATAACATTTAATAACCAGACTTTATTCTAATATTTCTGATGATTTAAAATAGTACCTTTTTACTGTTGTTGTTTTTCAAATCAGAATATACATAAGGTGATCATGTTCCTCTTGATCATTACACTATTTGAGTCACTTTTATTATAAATAAATAAAACTGTCTAGGCCTTTTTAGTGAACAAAACTACTTATTTCTTTATTTTGAAGAGAAAAAATCAGGAATTCTTACGAAATTTTCAAATCCCTACTTTTATAGGATTTTTACATAACTGTACTTATTTTATATTTGTATATATTTTCTCTTACATTACACATTACATTATACTTATATTACACATTACATAATACTCCTTAAATATAGACTTAATTACTTATCTGCTTCATCTACAAAAACACCTACAATAGTTTTAAAAGAACAATGTCAATATCACAACTAAAGTGGATGATTGAATTACGTTTAAGATTCCTTTATGGTACTTTTTGTCTTTAAATAAATCTCATTAGGGATATTTAGACAAATGCTTGATATTAAAGTCACTTAAAAATTCAGTTTTCTGTGTGGTTATGCTACAACTTGAAACAAAATTAGGATTATTGTTTCATTCTGATTTTACTTTTGGGGAATGGAATTTTTCTCTGTGATATAATTGTGGTTTTCTGTTATCGATAGCATTTACATAGTACCAAAGTGAAAAAATACATCAGGGAAATATCACCTCAATCCCTATGTCTTCTAAGCTAAACTCTCTTTCTTCCTATAAGTAATAATTTTATTTGTTTATTTATTTATTCTTTTCTATTGTTTCTTTTCAAACATTTCAAAATAGAAACATAATATATATATATCACCATCTTATAAATAAACTATATGTATAATGCTTGACCAGCTACATGAATAATGTATAAAGTACATATATAAATTACATTATGATTATATTTTCAAAACAATGTGTATTATCTACACATATATGTGTATATGTATTTTCTCCTTTTTAAAAAAATAAAGTACTTTTCACTCTCCTCCTACCATTAAATATGTATTTTAAATATTACTCCAAATCAATATTTGGTGATTGCTATGGACTGAATGTTGTGTCCCCCCAAAATTTATATGTTGAAACTTAATCCCCAACGTGATGGCATTAGGAAGTGGGGCATCTACTCTTCATTTTTTTCTGCCTGTTTTCCATTTACCAATAATGTTCAAGTCTGAAACTCAGATGTGAGTTTCTTCTTCCCTCCTTGTATAGTCTCCATTTCTTTCTCCTTTATTCATTCACTCTCTCTTTCCTTGCAGATGCCTATAGATCTTAAACGTTCTTCTTCACAAGCTTGCTTGTTTTTTTTGTGCAAGAATAAACACTGAATTTTTATCAAATGCTTTTCAGTATCTGTTTAGAAACTTATATTGTTTCCTTGATACATTAATATTATTTATTTTAGTACAAGCTTTTCAGATATTAGATATTCTTTATTTCAGGTTAATGGGATTCTAGAACAGGGATAGGCACTGGTTTATGATGAAGTATTTTTTTCATATCCCATTGAGATATTGTTTTAATATTTTGTCAAGATTATATTAATGTTAATAAATAAGGATAATCTCCCTTTTTCCTTCTATTTTCTATTTTGTTCTAATATGTATGATATTTATTGTACATATCTTTGAATTGTTTTGATGGGATTATTTTTTATTTTATGTTTTATTATTTATTATTTTTTTATTTCAGCATATTACAGGGGTACAAATGTTTAGGTTACATATATTGCCTTTGCCCCCCCACCCCCCCGAGTCAGAGCTTCAAGCGTGTCCATCTCCCAGATGGTGCTCACTGCATCCATTTGGTGTGATTATACCCATCCCCTCCTCCCCCCTCCCATCTGTCCAACACCCGATGAATGTTATTACTATATTTGCACTTAAGTGTTGATCAGTTAATACCAATTTGACGGCGAGTACATGTGGTGCTTGTTTTTCTATTCTTGTGATACTTAGTAAAATGGGCTCCAACTCTATCCAGGATAATACAAGAGGTGCTGTATCACCATTGTTTTTGTGACTGAGTAGAACGCCATGGTATACATATACTGCATTTTATTAATCCACTCAAGTATTCATGGGCACTTGGGTTGTTTCTACATCTTTGTAATTGTGAATTGTGCTGCTATAAACATTCTAGTGCAGATGTCTTTAATTGATGGGATTATATTACAATGTCTTTATACTTAGTTTGAATGAATTCATTAACAACAATAACTCTATTTATGACCTTCTAATATGTAAACACTGATTAAAGTTTCTTCTTCTTCTTTCTTAACTATTTGTATGTTTAGGTTTTACCCTGTACGTGTATATTACTATACTACAAGGGAAGCTATAAAATGATAAATGCTATAGAAAAGGTTTCACAGAGAAATTGAGTATGAAGCCGCTTTAGTAAGACCACATAGGGAAGTACTCTCAGAAAAGGTGCTATTTGATCTAAGACTTGAATTATAAAGTTGAAATTTTTGAAAAACAGCAATTTACCCAATATAACAAGAATTCTGAAAGAAGAAAAATAGAGGAAACAGTACATCCTGGCCAGAGCATGGATGCCACAATAGTTTAGCAGTTCATTTTTCTCCTTAGGCCTAATATTAATCTCCTTCCATATCAGAAATTTCAACTGTAATTTGGATTTCATTATCTTTTGTACAGTCAACATAAGAACATCAATTTAATATAATAAACATAACATTTCCAGAGTAGCATGAACATACCACTTTGGATATTTGAATATATTCTGTGGCATTCTGCTTTCACGTAAAATCTGAATAAAGTAGGTACTACATTTTGAAATCTTTCAAGGTGATTGTCATCTTACACTGTCTAGTTTTATCTTTATACTTTAACCTTCTCTTATTTTCTGGTACCCCATTCCAGTATTTCAACACACTTTGCACTTCCTTTGACCCCCTCTGTCTCATAAATAAGGGCTGTGCTCTCTTGGCTGATTCTTTCCAAATATTTACTTCTACAGGGGATTTTAAAATATTGAAAATAGTTAGTGGATATCTTAGTCTGTTTGGGAAAATAGTTAATAAATGCCTTGTTCTGTTTGGACTGCTATAACAAAATAACTTAGACTGAGTAATTTATAAATAATAGAAATTTAATTCTCACAGGTCTGGAGGCCAGGAAGTCCAAAGTCAAGTCACCAACAGACTCAGTGTCTGGAGAAAGCCCATCGTCTGCTTCATCGATAACAACTCTTACTGTGTCTTTACATGGCACAAGGGGTGAAAGTTGTGTTCTCACAAGCAGAAGGGAAGAACGGCTCTTTCACACTTCTTTTTAAGGTCACTAATTGTATTTATGAAGGCAAAGCTTAACCACTTAACCACTTTCTAAAGGCCCTGCTTCTTAATAGCATGTTGATGATACTTTTCAACACATGAATTTTAGAAGGACACATTCAGATCATAGCATTGGATACCTATTACAAATCTCAGGGTAAAATTAATGTCCAGTGACCTCCCAGTATAAAGAACAGTGATTTTCAAAAATGCATGATATCCAATAGATACTGATTAAGGTTTAGTCAAAACCCTTACTAGTACAAAAGAATTATTAGTCTGGTTTTGGTCCCTTCTCAAAGTAATTTGCTTAAGGATCTCAAGGATAAGAAGAATGTATTGAGTACAAAGCTATGTATTTGAGATTCTAAATCAGATCATCTATCTATTTATCTATATAGTCTCTCTATTTATATACATGAAATGATTTGTTTGCATTTTGATGAAATTTACCACCAGATATAGTGAACTGAGCATAGGTCAGAAAGCTGGAACCGTGTTGCAGTCTGCAGCCTCATCCCTCTTCCCTCTCCACAGCTCGTCTAGACCATGTTGTGTC
The DNA here is from genome assembly GCA_963575035.1 of Avahi laniger. NCBI lineage: Eukaryota > Metazoa > Chordata > Mammalia > Primates > Indriidae > Avahi > Avahi laniger. Next base: position 4,288 of record CAUYSK010065379.1, read on the forward strand.
CATTTGCAGGGCTTAAAATTCAGTGGAGATGCCATGCCTGCCGACAGGTTTATGCTGTTCCTTTTAGGTACTGTTCTCTTCCTGGTATGTGTCATCACTTGACAGACTCCAGATCAGTCATCAAAAATTAGCTTAAATGTAACCATATGAAGCTTTCCCATATTACATACAGGTATTGTCATTCCTTCTTTTGTTTATGTTATATTTACATAAATATTATTACCTAATGGTTTATTCTTTCACCTCTCCTATGAAAATGTGAGTCTGTCAAGGACTAGAATAACAATAAGCTGCATTTTTCTTTTTCTTGTTTATAAGTGACAACAGAATTATACATACATACACACAAATGAGCTGTATGATACTTTGGAATGAATTTAAGAATTACACACATTCTACATATGTAAGAAATATACTGTATTACCACATCATAGCATATGTTGTTCTGTCATTCTCCTGATACTGTAGTTTCCGAACTTTCAAACATATTAGAATTACCTGCAGACCTTTTATTAATAAAACATGGGTACGTCTGGCCTCCACCATGAGAGATTTATTTGTCCATTTTTAACAATCACCCTACATTACTGTGATGCAGATAATCCACGGATAACTCTTTGAGAAGCAATCTGTGGCCTACACTAAACATTGTAATATAGTCAGGACTTTCTTTGAAGCATAAGAAAAACAGGCCATGCATGTTAAGCCAAGATAGGATCAGATTAATTGAGACTACATTTCTAATAAATCTTTTGTGGCGGTGCCCTTTCACCACTAGATGTCATTCTTAATAATGTCTCATTCATTTTGTGATATGTGACATTTGAAGCTTTTCCTTCTTTGGCTGTATAAACTCCAAATTCATGACAGTGGACAATTAGTATAACAATTCTAGATAGAGAAGATAGGAATCTTTTCATATACAAGCATACTTTATTTTAGTCTTTTATATTTTTCCAATAAGCCTTAAATTCCTTTATTCTGTTTATGTCAATAAAAAACAACTGAGCTTTGAGACTTCTGAAACCAAATATGCCAAGGTAGAGAACTGTGACTTGTGCTGATGCCATCTACCTTTGTGACACATCAAGCTTAAAGCCTTTCTGCTTGTCTATCGATCTACACACTTAGACAGGTTTGACAAGCATGCTATTTTAGCAAGAAACAATACAAACGGGAGAAAAAATATCCTTCATTGTATATAAGCCTCAGGCTGCTCAGGGCTTCACCCTGAGGGAATGGGATTTTGCTTCATAGGATGCAATTGTTGTCTGGGCTGAAATTTCCAATAAACCTGAAATTATTTTCAATTACATTGAGTTAGACATGACTTCAAGGTAGAATTCTATATTAAGTGGGTAACTGATGGTTGTTATTACAGGAAAAAGACACACAAGCTCTAGAAATAGCAAATAAAATGAGTTGAATAAAGAAATCGAACTGTCATCTGATGTTCAGCATAAAAGGATTTCCATATGCCATTATTCTTGGAGCACTTTGGTCCCCTTTACAAGTGAGCATTTGCTTAGGAATTTATCTGTTAGAGAAGTGATTCTCAGTTTTGATTAGCATTCTTTTAAATTTTCATTATAGCACTGCTTTCAAAACTGATTGCTAAACAGAAGTCTTACGTTGTTCTGGCAGATAATAAAGCTTTTCCTTTCTCTAAGTTTTGATTCATTCATTAATTCATTTATTTAAAAATATTTAATATTCCATGGATAGTTTTACAGCATCAGAAAGATTTAAAGTATTACAGTTACTTGGGTTTTGCTACTAGTATACTTCATGAAATATTAATTTAACTCTAGATTTGTTGAGGATTCATGATTTAACTTATTACATTGTCTTATGTAGCAAGAGAAGATTTGGGAAAAAATCAATTAATTATAAAATGTCTAAATAATTGGTAAAGGATAATGAGTTTTAACTTTGTGATATAATTGTCTAATTAAATCAAATATTTGGATGTTTTAATTTATGATAAATAAGATTTACTATCTTAATTTTGGTTAAATTGTCAGCTCATAGCTATTTCTTTATATCTGGCAACCTTTTCATTCATTGAAAGAAATACATTACTATTCATGTGAAGAAATACTGCTTCCAAAAAATCTAATAATTCCAACTTTTATTCCCTTAGCAATCCATTAAAAAATTAAAAAATAATATGCAGGAAGTTTTCACTTAACATCATCAATAGGTTCTCGTAAACTGCGACTTTAAGCAAAATGATATATGAAGAAACCAGTTTTACCATAGGCTAATTGATATAAACGAGTTAAGTTCCTACGGCATATTTCTCATCACAAAAACACCACCAAACTTCTAAATAAAGATTCAAAACAATTCTATTATTAAACATTGACATAAATGTGAGCTATATACTTAAGAAAGATTAATAAATCAATTAAGATAATTATTTACCCAATTTTTCTAAGTCAGTGAGTGATGGCAGTCATAGCAGTGGTAGGTTAAACCAAGAGATAAATGTTTGAGAAGTGAGAATGGTAGGGAGCACCTCCTCCCACCATGCAATTCAAAAACAAACAGTAACAAATATGGCAGGCTTTCTGAGTGCTTCCATATCGCATTGTTTAATTTCATGTATTTGTGTGATATCATAGACTTTACAAATTTTTATTTTACAATAATTTGTATTCATTCATTCATTCACTCATTTTCCAATCTACTTTCCCATTTAAAAAAGATAAATACAAACAAATAAGATCATAGTTTACCTGATATTCCAGTTCAAGGTCAAAGGTGGCCATATATTGGAAGCGTGAGGGCCAAGATGGGAACCAGCCATGAACAAGACACCATCCCATAGCGAGCTCACTCATACACCCACACTGAATCAGACTGGGATAATGTAGACGTGCCAATTCATCTAATCTGCACATCTTCAGGATGTGAGAGGAAGCTGTAGTACCTGGTGAAAATCCACGCAGACACGGGCAGATCAACACACTCCACACAGACGGTGGAACTGACCAGGGATCAATTTTTTTTTTCTCATCGCCTTTATACTGAAACAACATCGAATTAAATGACGTTATTTGAGAACCTGCTATACTTGCTTTTTAAATTAATACAGTTGCTGTCATGATAAATATTTTAGAAATATTTTTGCACTAAAGATTTCACAGTTAACTCATTTTCTTTCATTTCATATTTAGAATCCAAAATTATAAGCTACTTTATGAAAAAAATACTGCTGCATTTATTTAGTATAGGTAACACTTAAGTAGAAATGAGTAATGCCTTTTAACATGTATTGATCATTTATACATTTCTTCAGGACATAATTGAGTAATTTATTTAGCTTGGGAATGCTATCATTTTTATGCTTTTAGAGAAAAAAAACGTTTTATCATCATGAATCAATCATTCTTAAAAATTTACATTTTATTGTATTTTAAAATTGAGCTGTACTTACATATGTTCATTATCTCAAGCATAATTAATAAGATATGTTGCTTAAATAAAGAGGATTGAGTTATATTTCAGGCTTCTCGTGATTTACTTATTGCTCATGTTGATTTACACAAGGTTGGATAATTGAAATGATTTATAGGATATGCTTGCATAAAAATTTAATAAAATAAACAACAAGACACAAGAGGAGAAATAAAGTGCAAACTGTCATGGAGATGTCTGAAGACTTGCAGGCACAGGCATCAGTATTCTTTTTTACAGTTACACTGTAAACATTTTACCTGTGGATTATGAAGCATCAAGATATCTGCAACATAGCTCAGTTTCAAGGAGCTCAGGATTGAGTTTACTGAGGGGTATTTTATATCCCCATTGGTCAAGATGTTAAATCTGGGCTCTGTGAATGGTTGAACCAGTTGCAAACTGAACTCTAGGAAATTTTTAAACTTTAAACAGTGTAGTATATGTCACTAGCTAGCATATTTCATTTTTATCAGGACCAGCGGTCAGTATTAGCCCTCCAGACATCCTCAGAGGTAAGCATGGTGCTGTCTCATTGCCATCTGTCAAGTAACTCTATTTTTACACACTGCTTAAACTGGACTAACCATTTAAGACCTCTGTAGCTGAGTATACTTGCTATATTTTTTAAATATCTTAATGAAAAATGAGTCAAGTTTTCCAACATACAGTGAAGAGAATAAGCTCGTATTAGCACCTAGCCATTTTTGCTTCTGATCTGTGACTTCCTCGGCACACTAAAATGACCTTCCCTTTCCTGTTGGATAAAATCAGAAGTGTTCTTCCTCACCCTCTAAGCTGAGCTCTTTGCAATTTGCCTATACAACGTAGAAAAAGGACAAAAAACTTATAAAAGTAACCATTCAAACTTTCTCTTTCTTTTGTTGCAGACACAAATAGACTCTCTCCTCTTTCTCCTTCCATTTCATATGCCATATCCATTTATTTTCTCTAAAATACCTAGACTGAGTAGCAGAGGTGTTGCATATATTTTTAGACAATATGGAATGAGGAATTTGGAAAAAAATAAGTTGGTCTCCTGAAAACATGTCACTTTTCTTTTTATCTTTTTGACAAATATACAAAGTATTTTGCTCCTAGTCTTGCAAGGTTAGCAGTCATTACATTATTTTTTCTCTGTATAAACTAAGTAACTAAGTATTTCTCCCCAACTGTCTGTCTGTCTGTCTGTTTCTCTCTCTCTCTGTGTATATGTGTGTGTGTGTGTGTGTGTGTATCAGATTTCAGTTTGACAATTGTTAACATTTAAGCCTAAGGTACTAATGACTTTAAATTAATCAAAAAGAAACAAAAAGAAAGAAAAATTTATGTAATGGAGAATACATGCAAAAGCAATGAACTAGACATGCTTCTTTCCTCAATCTATAATACTATTCTCCCTCTTTTCCCATGTTTATTTGCTCAAGACATAGACTATGCCAGTTTAGGTAAACTAAAATGATTTGTTGCACCTAACATCAGAGTAAAGATAATCTTCATCTTTCAAAGTCAACATATCAGCATTTATTAATATTAGACTAATACTGACTACCCTAAACATGATCATGGTGGTTGTTTGATAATAAGTGTTCATTTGACAATGTTGAAGGTTTGATTGAAATTTAAAATAAAAAATTAAAATGTGAAAACAAAAATTTTACTTTAATACTGCTAAGTTGGCTTCAATTTATATTCACATAAAGTGAATTAAGACAACAAATTAAGACTAATTATACAAATATTTCATGTATAAAATTGTATACAAATGTCATATATATAATTTATACAAAATATATCCATAGTCCTTTATTTTTCCAAATATATTTTCAGATGGTGGTGTTTTTCTTTTATGAGTCATATTTATATCATGAAGAGAATATGACTGGCAACAAAAAAAGCATATATATATGGCTATGTGCCTCATAATGACATTTTAGCCAATGATGGACAGCATAAACAATGATAGTCCCATAAGATGATCATGGAGCTGAAAAATTCCTATTTCCTAGTGGTGTTGTAGCACAACTCCCACATTTATGGTGATACTGGTGTAAACAAACCTACTGCCAGTAGTATACGAGCATAGCACACAAAATTCTGCACAGTACATAATAGTTGATAAAGATATGTATGTATTTACCATACTCTAATTTTTATCATAATTTTAGAATGTACTCCTTCTACTTACAAAAAAAATGTTAACTGTAAAACAACCTCAGTTAGGCCCTCAAGGAGTTATTGTAGGAGAAGGCATTTTTATCATAGCAGATGACAGTGCTATGCATGTTACTGACCTTTAAGACCTTCCAATGGGACAAGATGTGGAGGTGAAAGACAGTGATATTGATAATCTGCACTCCGTAGAGGCCTAAGCTAATGTGTGTGTTTGTGTCAATAGATTATACCGTATAGCATAGGTGTGTAGTAGGCTACACCATGTAAGTTCGTGTAAATATATTTATGATGTTTGCACAATGTGGAACTTGCCTAAGATACATTACTCAGAATGTATTCCCATTGTTAAAAGACATGTGCCTGTACATATAGTGAAAGATATATGAATATTTGTGAATGAACAATGTTTTTATTTTTGTTAGAACTTCTTGATTAGTCATGATAGTAATTTAACATAGTAGTCTATTAATGACATTGCCAAAGAATATCAAGAAATTCAAAGCAGTTAAAATACAAACATTAAAACTTTTAAAATTAACCACTGCAAAATAGTATAGCATTCTAGACAACTGCACACATGGTAGTCAGTAGTATCTTAATATTAATGAATGCTGTTGGTACATTGAACTTTCAGTGATGAAGATTATGTTTATTGTGATAGTAGTTGCAACAAATCATTTTTGCTTACTTAAACTGGCACACCCTATGTCTTGAGAAAATAAATGTGGGCAAAAATGGGTAGATAGCATTACAGGTTAAGGAAAGAACCATCTCTAAGGGCTCAGCATTGCAGTGCAGGAACTAAATATTGCTAAAGTTCCTGGAGTATCCTGAGTAAATTAAAAGTATAAGATTATTTGGCAGAGGGAGCTATAGGCCGAATCATACAAAATATTTTAGATCATAAGGGTTTGGAATGTGTTCCATGTGTGATGAGGAGAGCTCTTGTTAAGGAATGACAAGATCCAAATTACATGTTTGGAACATTGTTCTGAGCTTCTGTCTGGAGAATGGTTAAATGAAGAGTAAACTCATATGTGAGGAGAACAGGAAGGAGACTATCACAATAGTCCATGCAAAATATAATGTGACTTGAATTAGTTTAATTGCATTGGGACTTAAGATGATTTAATATATATTAAGAAGATAGAGATGAGTGGATTTCCCAATTTGCAGCAGAAAATGAGAAGAAAATGATAAAAGAAACAAAGGAGAACTAAGGATTAAACTGGTATAGTTGTAGTTGAAAAGGAAAACATTCTGTTACTCAGCATAATTGCATACTATTTATTCTAAAAATTAAAACCATAACAAAGAATTTCAAATATTTTGGACATCACTGTTACTGATAACTCTATTGGGACCTCTTTAAAATATAATTTATGAGAATACATTTTCAAATAACCCTTTCGAAGTTTACCACCTTATAATCCTATAGTCCACAGTCCACCTTCCCTTTCTTGCGGAGTTTCATGAGGTTTCATCTTCATCCACTGAATGTTCTGAAATGCATCCTCTTCTGATCTCAAGACAGTTTTTGGACCAGATATTTGATTGTCCCAAATTTTGATGTGTTAAGAAATCACAATGTGTAGCCTCCTGGTTATGGCCTGTTTAAAGCATTTTTCTTCATCCAACATATTGAAGTTCATAAAAATTACAGAGTATTGTTATAAAATTCTCTCTCTACAATGTAGTTGGGAAAACCAAGTGAGGATAACATGAGTGGGAACTCATGATCAAGGAAGTGTGCAGAGATTCAATAAAAATGAAGGCTAAAAAGGTTCATTGTGTTATCAATATAACAATTAATAAATAGTGATCTTAAGAAAAACAAATTAATGAAGTGGTAACACTGAAAAAGATAATTGGTTGGTGAAAAGTTAGGATGACATATGTAAGTGAATATTTATTTAAAATTATTTTTAATACAAATTGAATATATTACAGGTATACAATATTATTTTTGATATACATATAGTGAAATAATGCTTACAGTCAAGCTAGTCAACATATCTATCTCATCATATAGTTATACCTTTTTGTTTTGTTGCAGTTAGAACATACAAAATCTTCTCAGTAAATTTCCAATATGCAATACAATATTAACTATTAACTAGTTATTATACTTTACTATGGGCAAAACTTTTGAATTTTGCCTAGAAAGATGATTTAAGAAACAAACCATTATACAAGGTAAGATGAAGAAACAAGGGGAAATATTATTTAGAAAATATTTTAAGGATTTTTACTATAAACAATCCAACAGTTATGGCTTAGTCAGATGAGTCAGTTAATATTCAAGGAAATAAGAAAATATCAGCTCTTCTTGGATCTCTAGCCTGTTGGTTTTCAGCTTGGAAAACCATTGGTTCTTCTAGTTCTTAAGTTTTCAGAGTAAGACTGGAACTACAACTACGCGTTGGCTCTCTTGGGTTTCCAGCTTGCTGACCGTGGATTTGGGGACTTTTCAACCTCTATAACCACGTGAGCCAGTTCTGTATAATAAATTATGTATATACACACACATATACACACACACACAAATACACATCGTATAGGTTCTGTTTCTCTGGAGCACTCTAATTAATACAGATTTCCAGCTTCTCTAAGCATTTGAATCTCCTCCTCTACATTAAACCAAAACAGGTCCGGTATTTTCAACTCCCTCACTGTGGGATATCTTTTGATCCATGTTTCAGTCAATGAACCAAACTATTAGAGTCCTTTGTGACTCACCAATATTAAATAAAGAATCTCTACTTACTAAGCCCTTATCAATATAAACCCATGGCTTTAGATATGTAGATAGATAAAACAGGTTATAGACAGCATGTGTGTTTTTATACACATAGATCTATTTAGATACAATTTCTAGCTCTGTAGAAACAGAGCTAGAACTAATGACACCCCAGGAGAAAAGAGAACTAGAGCCAAAATCTTAATTTTAAATACAATTTTTCATGAAAATAAATGAGGCGTTGTTGAAGAATTGAGTTAAGTCTGGGCATGGGAATACAGATGTACTCAAAGAATGATGGGCCCATATCCAAAGGACACATCACTGTGTCAGGAGTCAACTTAAAGCAGCTCCCACTATACAAAGAGTAATTAGTTATAACTCATCAAATGAAATAAGAATACTTGAATCCACACTTATATAAACAAACAAAGCCACAAGTAAACAAATAAAATGAGGAAACAGGAAAATCTCTTCCTTACAGTAAAATGACAAATAATAAGTATGAAAGAGATGATAGAATTAGAAAAATCGTGGTTTTGTATTCATCACAAAAATATTTTTTCAGACAAATACCAATAGTGGATGATAAAACAAATGGGTATATATTTGAAGAGAAGTCGTATTTTTATATAGTTTCACAATATATCCTCATACTTCTTAATTATAAAGGGCAAAAACATTAACTTTACAGAGAAGGAAACTCACAGAGATGATCTGGAGTAAAAAAAAAAAATGATGTGATTAATGTTAATATGGCAAGTAAAGGAATAAATGTTTATTGTCGAGGGCTTTCTGATATGATGAACTGTAAAGTGCATGCTCTCTCTTTTTATATAATCCTACCAAAACTATATAAACTGTATCTGATCATAAGGAAATATTACACATGCCTAAATAAATATTCAATATTATTTAAAAAAATCAAGATATTATTAATAAAAAGAAAAGAAAATTTGTGAAACTCTTCCAGATATTAATATATAGACACTTAAAGTAACATGACAATTAAATATAACTTGTGACCTCAGCTTTCAATATTTTATCATTTACTCTATCAATTTTGTGAAATATCTATGAGATGGCCTTTAGTATAAAGTTTTATGCTAGCATCAGTCTTTCTGGGACATTGTCATCGTTTTTGTCACAAACACTTTCCTTATTTATGTGAATAAACTCACCTTCATTGAGTATAGTGGCTACTTATATGGAGTTCTCTGAATAGCTGCAGAGTGAATAGTCCCACAATCAGCTATTTCTTCTATATGCATTCAAACTTCACTTGCAGTGTTACTGCTTTTCAATTCTTTGCTGCACTTCCATCTTTCTTGGACAGTTCCCTCTCTGGATTTTTCACTTGTTAAAATGACATGAGTTTATTACTAGGAGAGTGGGAAGTAGCAAAGCTGCATGCTTTGCTGTCTGTTCGTGAACCTAATAACAGATTAATAGATAAATAATCACCAACAGAATTTGAGAAAAGGGCTCTAATTGGTCACTAATCATGATGTTCATATATTTTTTATGTGGTGAATTGTGGACTAAAGAATTAGCAGCAAAGTTTACTCATAGTTAATATACGAACTGAAATTTGAATAGCTTGTTGAAGTACTGGTCTTATTTTAACTAAACTATGAAAACTTAAATTTGGGCATAAAAGAATCTTACAAAATGAGGACTTCCTATATTAAATAGGTAGGCCAAACTTTAGAATTATTTTTCCAACGGGCTGCTGTCCAAAAATATTCCACTTCCTGTTTGTGAATGTCTCCATTGTGTGAATTTGGGTGGGAAATGGATCTCTGTGTCCTCCTTTAAAAGCTAAATGTGACCAGAGAGTAAATGCCTCATCTGGCTTGATGGGAGCTGAAGCACACATAGGTAAACCAATCTTGCACAATCCTCCTAGGAAGGATTTGAAGTCGAGGAAATGACTCAAGAATTCAAATCAATTGGAGATTATTCAGGGTGGTCAAGCTATTGAAGACCAGTAGCAATGGAGATCACGCGCTGAGGGCTGTAAATTTCTGCAGACAATGCCACTGTTAGCAGGAACCCAGCGGCATTGCCAGGCAGTCCAGGCCCATGGTATAAGTGACTGTGTTTTCCATTATCCCTCTTCCTTCAGTTGTGTGCCTTTTCTGACACTGATTCTTCAGACTTTCTCTTTATTCTGTGAGCTTTTCCAGACTGTTTCAATCCTGTTTTCTCCTTAACAAATCCAGAATCACTATATCAGTAACTGCCGGAAGGCTGCATAATTAAAGTCTCCTCTGGCCTAGCCTAGTTTTCTTTCTTAATTCCTCATTTTGCCACACAGTCCTTATAAACAATTTACATATTTGCTGTTTGCAAACCAGGGCTTTTGTACACAGTAAATCTTTATAACAAGATTTTTTTTTTCTTCCTCATTTCTACCACCTCAACTTTTCACTTAAGTATTCACTGTTTTTCTTTAAAGAAAATCCTAAGAGAACAATCATTTCTGAAAAACTGTCTCTGAAATCCCTACGTTAAATGCTGTTTTCACTTTTAGAATATATTTTTTTTAATTTTTGTTCTGGTGTCTACCATAAAACAGATCAATGTAAATGTCAGCATTCATTTTATAGATTCAAAGAGGACAAGAGTGCCCAGTAAATAATAAGCACTCAGTAAATGCCATTTGTTATTATTATTAAACATATATACAGTTTTAAAAGTTTTAAGTGCTTCACATTTAAGGAAGTTTCTTGTTCTGTAGAAGTACTTTGAAACACCAATTCAAAGGCGCTCTCCTGAAGTCTCCCTGTATAGTTTTCCTGGTTCCTCTAATTATTTTTACGCAATCTCCTTCCCACTGTCAGTCACCATCTATCTTTCAACAGTATATACAAAGGCTTCCTACTTCATGTAACCTCCCCAGAAAAATACTATAAATTAATGCACTTAAGGCAGTAAAACATGAAAAATTCTGTACCGCAAGCTTACTATAGTTTTTAGTGGTCTTCATGCTGAAGAATGACTACTGTTTTAAATTACTGGGAGAATTGACCCAAGGGGTAAAACCCTTAACAACAATTCCAGTACTCTAATGTACTTGTTGAGAGAAGATAATGAGCAGTGGAAAAACACCCCTGGCAAAATAAATTAAAGCCTCCCAGGACTGATCCTAGCTTGGGATTTTGCCTAAGGTCATCTTTGTTTTAATGCTGCTCTAAATATATTAGGAAATAGGTCCCTGTTTTATCCCTTACCTTGGGAACCACTGGTAATGCTAAGGCAAAAATTAAGTAACAGTTCATTTAACCTGTGAACAGTTTCCCAGGGTTATTTTTATTATTTTTCTAGGCAAGTTTAGACAGTAGATACAAAGACAAACCTGAAAGAAGAGTGACTGTTATTTTTCTTTTCATTTTGACTTTTATTTTGTCTCTAGTTTGGTGTTCATGAAAATTTAAGTTAATTTTTAATTCTAAAATATAAATTAATAAGGGATAAGTGCAAAAAATATAGTTAGATGTTCTTTTAGTTCACAACTCTCTCTCCAAACTTTGCTGGAGAGTCTGTATTCATTTTCATGCCAATGAAAAAAGTGATGATAGTGATGAAATTAATGAAAAAGTTAAGAACAAGCTGCAGAGATGCTTACAGGAAAACAGTGTACTTAAATGGGTATATTTAAAGTCATATACTGTTTATAAATATTTAAATTCTTATGTCTTGAGACGTTCTTCCCAACTGAAAACATCTCAATTCCACCTGTCCCTAACACTAAACCTAAATCAAAACTGTTAATGCTCTATTCCCCTAGCCAGGTAACATAAAATACTCTTACATTTTGTTAGATTACACAATCACAGAGAATGTTACACTTATACTAATTAGCCAGCCATGTAAGTGGGTTTAGAAATATTCTTTTTATTTCCAAGTCACCTAGAAAATTTGATGGAAAGATGAACCCTGATGCTTGTAGCACTGCGTGTATCCACAGAACATATCATGTTGCATGTGAGAATGCAGTGAGGCAGAGGGCCTTGATCATGTAATCCTCTGGGGTGATGAAGAATCCTTCCTCCCTAGTAGTGGGATGGTAAGCAATTATGAATGACAGTGTATCATTTACCATTACTAGCACTCTATTCTTTGACACAACTAGCAAATTTCAAAAGCTGATTGGTAACGGGCCTCCTTTTTTGCTTTCTTGACTAATTTCTAACTTTCGGCTAAACAGAATTAAATGTCAATATCGTGTGGGAAATAGAGGCTAATAATTGTGCTATCTAAAGAGCAAAAAATGAATGTCATTTAAAAATATTTGGGAATTGATTCAGTTATTTATCAGTGGAAAATCATAAAGTAAATGATTTGCATTAGTGAAGTTACTTATGATATGCATACATGCATACATCTTTATGATATTAACATCGACATGTTTTTTCTTACTCTGCCCTTCAATCTAAAGCAAATAACATAAAATTAATTTCATAATTAAATTTCCTTTTTTTGTTCTGAAAATATTATTACACTTACAACATAAATGGTAGGGTATAGATACACAGAAATTTTTGTTATTCTCTTTAATTAAAATCATTCAATGCCATTATTTTAACTTGTAATTTCTCACATTGCTGTCAATTCTCACATCAAATATTTAATGCTTCAAATTAACACAAATCTAATAGCTTTTGCACTTGTAATAAAATTGGCATGGCTCAATACTTAGAGAAAGATACTGTATTAAAAGGTATTTCACATTGACTTGGAAGAGTTCAGGTCCAAACTTTTCATAAAATATAATTCATAAATTCCTTAATGTACTGCACTAAAATTTCTCAATAATTTTAATAGGATACTAATTTTTAGTATGTTCCAATGTGTTGGAAAAATGTGTATTTAATATGTATAACACAATAAAATTTGTCTGATGCAAACAAACAACATACCCTTTCAACATTATTTAAAATACATGGGCTTTATTTTCATGATATTCAGATTCGTGGGTCAAAATTGGAAAGAGTTTGTACATTTCAATTTTGAGATTCCATGAGTCTATAACCATAAGCATTAAATAAAAGTTAGGAATATAAATTTTATAGCACTTTAATATTTTGTTCCACTTAAAATGCAAAACAAAAGCACATAGTATTATGAGTCAATATCCACCAAGCAACAGGTTTACATCTTTAAAATGAGCTACTTGCAATGCTTTAATTCTTTAGTTTTTCTGATCACAAATTTCACATAAGACAGAATTTGAAAATTCACTCTTATATTAACAATATAAAATACACTAAATTTCAAATGTATTAAATCTTTGAAAACGATTTTTCATACGTTTTAGGCAATATAACACCCAATGATTTTTTACATTATAGCAACCCTTAATATGCTAACCAGTTAAAATCTAAATTAATTATAAAACTTTGAATAATGTCAAGTTTTCTATATTTATAGATAAGCTGAGGAAATAATTTTACACACCAAGTAATGTATTATGTATAACAGTGCTAATGAGGACTGCTGGTTACTATGGCAGAGTGAGCTAAATTGGACGGACTGGCCCTTTTATTAAAACACAGAAAATGCTGAATATTTTCAAATACTACCTTTTAAATAACACAGACACAGAAAAAAATAAATAAGAACAGCCCAGCTGCCCAAACTTAGATCAGATGAGCACAAGTGAAAGCTGAGGAGCTCATGAGATATCAAAAGGCAAGTAAGATCCTGATTAGGGACTTGAAGTTTTAATTATAATGTGATGACAGGACATAATTCCTAGACTCCTGCCAAAAGAGAAGCTAACTGTATAAAGTGGATCTGAAAATCTCTGTCACATCTGTGAAACAGGTATCATAAATTTTCTGCCTACTATCTTTGAGATGAAGAAAATAATCTTTTTGACCAAAAGCTCAAGGAAGGATGAAATGAGAGGACTTTTACCCTCAAAAAAATATAATGTAGACCTTGGTAAACATTTATGTTAGGCCCAAAATCTCATTAAATGCCTGGTTTGGTAATCCCAACGTAATACATTAATTTTAAAATTACATCAAGACTAAATATCCCATATCTGGAATAAGACAAGACATGAAAAGGCAACTGAAACTCCCAACAAAATAATTAAATTGAAAATGAGTTTTAAAAAAACTTACAAATTAATTAAAATAAGAATATTTCACATATAAATAAGACAAAGACAATAATAGAAACAATAGGGCAAGAGCATGACCGTGTGAGAAAAGGATAAGCATATTGGAATAAACATAATTATATGAATATAAAATTTCCCAGGACATATTAGATTTTAGACTAAATATACCTAAAAAGAGAATTTGTGTTTTAGAAGACAGATCAAAGAAAAGTACACTTATTCGAGACAGAAGTGTTTAAGAGGTATATAGTGTGAAAGAAAATTTAGTAAAATAGAAGATAAAATGGGAAGGTCAAATGTAGGAATTATTTAAAAAAAAAAATTGCAAATAGGGAAAATCTATTGAAAATTCTAATAGTAAATAATTTTTTTAGGGATTGAAAGAAAATCTTAAATCATCTGACTGAAGGAGTATGGAGTCCAAAGGATTAAAATTCTCAATAACCATACATAATGATAATATAAATATATAACGGTAAAAATGTAGATCACCTCCTCCCAAAAAATCACATCGTAAAAGCTATTGGAGATAAAATAAAACGAATTACATATTGCTAAGGTTTAAATGTGTCCTTTAAAATTCATGTGTTAAAACTTAATCTCAAACACAATAGCGTAGGGAGATGCGTCCTTTCGGGATGCATTTAGGGAATGAGAGCTTTGCATTCATGAATGGATTAATGTCATTATAAAAGAGCTTTAGGGAGAGAGTTTATCCATTTTCACATTTCTGCCTTCTGCCATGGGAGAAAACATGTTTCTCCCCCTAAGAGGATGTCACATTCAAAGTTCCATCTTGGAAGAAAGAGCAGGCCTCACTGGATACCAAAATACTGAAACATTGATCTTGGACTTCTAACCCCAGAGCTGTGAGAAATAAATATCTGATCTTATTACATTGACAGTCTATGATATCCTGTTATAACAGCAGAAAGGAGACTAAGACACATACAAAAGAATGGCTTGTCATTATTAACTTTAATTGCTTTTAGTCTAGAGAAAAATATCTCCATATTACCATAATAATCTCCAACTAACATTAATGAATGACCGTGAAATAATATTCCCAGGCATGCAAATTTGAATTAAACCCTGGCCAATCCATGATGTTGGTGAAAATAAATTATAAAAATTTTCATTTATAAATATCGACTAAAAACCATATATTAATGAATAATCAATAAGGTTTAATACAAGAACAATAATGTGGAATATGATGGAAAACAGTATGGAGGTTCCTAAAGAAATGAAAATAGAACTACCATATGACCCAGCAATCTCTCTCTTGGACATATACCCCAAAAAGATAAAATCATCACCTCATAATGATATTTGCACTCCCATGTTCAATGCAGCATTATTCAAAACAGCCAAGATATGGAAACAGCCCAAATACTCTTTTACAGATGAATAGATAAAGAAAATGCATTTCTTTTTATACAGACACACACACACATACACACGCGCACACCACACATGATGGAATTTTATTGAGCCTTAAAAAAGAAGATCCTGCATTTATCACGAAATAGATGGACCTGGAGGACATTATGTTAAGTGAAATAAGTCAGACATACATTTTATATGTGTAAGATGTGTTTTTTAAAAGGATTCAAATACAGAGAGATAGAGAATGAAAACAGTGCAGTAGGAGTGGGGGAAGAGAAATGGGGAGATATAGGACAAAGGATACAAAAATAGCAGATACGCAGGATAAACAAGTCTAGAAATGTAATGTATAATATGGGTACTAAAGTTAATAAAATTGAATTATATTAGGGATTTTTGTTAAATAAGTAGATTTTAGCTGCTTTTGTCACCAAAAAGTAGTGAGATAATACATATGTTAATTTACTTCACTATTGTAGCCATTTTACTATTTATATGTTAAATATGCACTGAATAATATTTATATTATACAGATATGTTATATGTAGCATCACGTTGTAAACTTAAAATATGCTTAATAAAATTTATTCAAAAAACATGGAATAAGAGAGAGTAGAGGTTGGAGTTAAAATATTAGTATTTTAAGTATACGATTTACAAATATAAAATGATTAGTTTTTAATACATGTTTAGAATATATATGAAACATTTATGGTAACAACTAGAAAAAGTAAAATTTCAATTACAAAACAGGTAGAGAGAAAATATAGAAAAAAAAAAAACTAAAGCAGACCGGGCATGGTGGCTCACGCCTGTAATCCTAGCACTCTGGGAGGCCGAGATGGGCAGATCGCTCAAGGTCAGGAGTTCAAGACCAGCCTGAACAAGAGCGAGACCCTGTCTCTACTAAAAATAGAAAGAAATTATCTGGACAACTAAAAATATATATATAGAAAAAATTAGCCGGGCATGGTGGCGCTTGCCTGTAGTCCCAGCTCCTCGGCAGTGTGAGGCAGGCGGATTGCTTGAGCCCAGGAGTCTGAGGTTGCTGTGAGCTAGGCTGATGCCACGGCACTCACTCGAGCCCGGGCAAAAGAACCAGACTCTGTCTCAAAAAAAAAAAAAAAAAAAAACAAAAACCCAAAAATATTAAAAGAAATGCAGAAGGGATAAAAAAAATTTAACCAAAAAAAAAAATTAAATGTAAAATATAAAAAAAATATATTA
>CAUYSK010065383.1:0-37145 GCA_963575035.1 Avahi laniger
GAGCCCAGGAGTTTGAGGTTGCTGTGAGCTAGGCTGATGCCATGGCAATTAGCCAGGTGTGGTGGCACATGCCTGTAATCCCAGCTACTCAGGAGGCTAAGGCAAGAAGATTGCTTGAGCCCAAGGGTTCAAAAAAAAAAAATTGTGTAGAAAAAGAAAATTTTTTTTTGAGATAGAGGCTTGCTCTGTCGCCCAGGCTGGAATGCAGTGGCATCGTCATAGCTCACTGCAACCTCAAACTCCTGGGCTCAAGTGATCCTCCTGCCTCAGGCTCCTGAGTAGCTGGGACTACAGGTGTACGCCACCATGCCGAGCTAATTTTTTCTATTTTTAGTAGAGACGGGATCTTGCTCTTGCTCAGGCTGGTCTCAAACTCCTGACCTCAAGTGATCCTCCCACTTCGGCCTCCCAGATTGCAAGGATGTACAGGCATGACCCACCATACTCAGCTGATTATGTAGAAAATTTTAATGAATCATCACAAAAAGTCTCAGGATGCAATCATCAAAATCAATATACAAAATCATTGTATTTATACTAGCAAGGAACAGACTTTAAATTTTTGAAAATAATATTTACAATAGCATCAGAAAACTCAAAACACTCAAGGATATATTTAACAAAATATGTGGCAGACTTATACATGGAAAACTACAAAATATCACTGAGATAAATTAAAGAAGACCTAAATAGATGGGGAGATATACCACGTTAATGGATCTTAAGACTCAACATTGTCAATTCTCCCCAAATTGATCTATAGAGTGACATTATCCCAGTCAAAACTCCTGTAGGCTTTCTTTCTTAAAAACTGTCATATTAATTCTAAAATATAGCCAAAGAAATTTTTAATAAAAAATAAAAGGACTCAAACTATCTGAATTTGAGACTTATTATAAAGCAATAATAATCAAGATGGTGTTCTCTCAGTACAAGGATAGACAGAGATATCAACGGAACAGAATAGAGAATCTAGAAATAGGTTCACATACACAGAGTCAACTGACTCTCAACAACCGTAACTCAGTGAAAAAAAGGACAGTCTTTCCTATAAACAGTGCCAGGATAATTAGAGACCTATATGCAAAAATAAAATAAATCTTGACCTTTACCTCTCACCATGCCCTAAAATTAATTTGAAATAAATCATAGACCTAACTATAAGAGCTAAAACTATAATATTTCTGGAAGAAAACATAGGATAGAATCTTTGCGACCTTGGGACAGGCAAAGATTTCTCAGAGAGGAAACAAAAACAAAATGATAAACAGAACTTTACCAAAATTTAAAAGTTTTGATTGTTAAAGATGCTATTAAGAAAATGAAAAGGCAAGCCACACTCTGGGAGAAAAGATATTTGCAAAATGTGTCTATCTGATAAAGAACTTGTATCTAGCATGCACCAGGAACTCTTAAAACTCAATAATAATAAAACAACCTGATTATTTAAAAATATGAAAAAGATTTGAACAGACACTTCAGCAAAGAAGATCTATGAATGGCAATAAGTGAATAAAATGATGGCCAACTTCATTAGCTATTAGGGAAACGCAAATTAAAATCACAATGAGATACCAACACACACACACACACACACACACACACACACACGGCTAAAATCTTAGAAATTGACAATATTTAAGTGTTGCCAAGAATATAGAGCAACTGGAACATTCATACATTGCTGGTGGGAATGAACAATGGTACAGTTACTTTGAAAAATAGTTTGGTGGTTTCGTACTGAATTAATCATACACTTACATGACCCAGAAATCCCATTCTTAGATATTTTTTCCAAGAGGAATAAAAACATATGTCCACACAAACACTTGTACACAAATACTCATAATGCCTATATTCGTAATAGTCAAAAATTGAAAACAATCCAATGTATTAATACATCAATAAGTGAATAGATAAATCGTGGCACATGGACACGACGAACACTCCTCGGCGTTAGAAAGAAAAAACTACTGATATATGCAACAACATGGGTGCTTCTCAAAGCCTTCATGCTAAGTGACAGGAGCCGGGTGTGAGCAGATACGTATTGTATTCCATTTATAATGTGTAAATCCTCAAAATCTGGTTTCTTGGGTAAAGGTAAACATAGAGGGATAGAAATCAGATCAGCGGATGCCAAGGGCCAGAGGTAGGGAGTAGCGAAGGGCACAGGGAAACTTTCTGGACGTTGGAAATGTCCTTTGTCTTGACCGTGGTGGTGTTACTGGCTCTATACATGAATATTGGTGAATTTTACTTTAAATGATCTCTACCTCGATAAATCTGATTTAGAAATCCAATGCGTGAGAGACTTGCTGGCTGAGAATGGTTTTGATAGTAAATTGGAGGTTGTATATTGGCTGTATTGGAAGGTGGTACCTCTAAAATCTGTTGGGGGGAAAGGGACACGTGATCGTCTCCCACGGACAAGATGTGAGCCTGGGTGCGCGGTTAAAACCTGCCCGGGAGCGCCGCCTGGAGGGAAGACGAGGCCTCAGCAGCAAGAAGCCGAAGCCAGAGCCGCCTGTGAGCCTAGGAGGAGGGGTGAGCTGCACCAGGGGGTGGGTGGGTGAGAGACCCCAATAATGGAATAATGGTGTGGGCTAGAGGGGCGTGGAAGGACTTACAAAAGTTCCCCACTAAATAAAGAGCTAGCTACATGTGCGTGCAAAGCCCAAGAAGCTTCTGTGCCAGCTCGCACAGTACCAGTCAGGAGACCTTTCCTGCCCCTTGCCTGGGGGGACCGAAAGCAGCCCAGGGAGAAGGAGGAGGAGGAAGAAGAGAAGGGTGAGGGGGAAAAGAGAGAGGGGGGAGGGGAAGGAGGAGGACCCCAGGGTGTATGAGCAGGTGGAAGGAGGGGAAATTGAAAAGTTAATTAGATTCTCTCTCTCTCTCTCTCTCTCTCTCTCTCTCTCTCTCTCTCTCACACACACACACACACACACACACACAGACACCTTTTCCTTTGCAGGCTGCTTGCCCAAAACAGACCAAGAAGGTGGAAGGAAGAAGTTTTTAACTTTAAGTAAACTTTATAAGTTTTTGGATGGGGGGTGTTGTGGGGTCGGATTGGGTTGGATTTGGTTTGGTTTTGGGGGAGTTTGGGGGGTTTTTTTTGCATTTTTGCATTGTGGTACAATATACATAACATGAAATTTGCCATTTCAGTGTCACCAGAAATGCTCACACGGTTGCACATGCATCTGCAGAAGCTTCTCACCCCCAACGGAACCCCACACCCACTAAACAATAACTCCCACTCGCCCCTCCCCTCAGCCCCTGGAAGCCACTAGTCTACCTTCCATCTCCAGGAATGTGACCACACTTTTTTTTAATTGCAATTACTGAAATGAGACTTTTATAATTTGCGGTGACCCAGGAACTTTGTACCAACCGAGACCGTCCGGAAAAGACATGGGCCTGCCCTGTATTCAATGCAAAAGGGTCCTCACAGAACAAATTCGAATGGAGAATGGAAAATAAAAATAAAGTTGCCTGAAGATGGCAGCCTATGTGTCCTATTTGTTCAACCTCATGGCTACCCAAATAAGGGGTTTATTTTACCCATGTGACAAGAAATCTAAAAAAAGGTATAGAGTCCCAGCTGACACAGCGGCTTGAGGGGTCATCAAAGCCCAGGCTCCCTGCATCTTCCTGCCACACCGACCTTGACACAGCCCCACCGTCCTCAGGCCAGGTGTAGAGTCTGAGCTCGGGGCAGGAATAAAGGGAAACAGCAAAGGCTTTGGGGAGAATTGGAGAAATCATTGCTTGAGTCATTTCCTATGTTCTATGGTTCAGAAGAGTGACTTGGTTAACAAAACCTGCTCTAAAGGATCAATAAGTGAGAAGCATGGCGATGTCTCTTGCTAGGGCCAGAATGGTCAATGATTCTCACCTCCAGTACTGAAGTCACACATGCATATTGAAAGACCCGGGACAGTTACCTACCTGGCTGAGTGTAGGCCACATGTTTGCATACCAGCAGGGTAGGGGGAGGCTGGATCTACTCCCTGGCGTCTGTAATGGGAGGAAGAGGAGGGAGGCACTGGATATATTCGCCTCTATCATGTAACTGAGCCAAAGATGACCCCATATGTTGGTCCCTATATTGTTTACTTCTTCACAATGGGACAGCTAGCTCAAAACCCACAGGAGCCAAACTCAGATTTTTACACATCCAATCGCTTTCAGTTAAGTAACCCAAGTAAGCATATTTTTAGTCACTTAGAGCCTGCCTGCTTTGCACACCCTGCCAAACTGCACCCAACATCTGCTGGCCAGAGATAGGACAGAATCTGGGGCTGTAGAGGAGCCCGGGCCACTGCTGCCTTTGGTGGTTCTTTGACCCAGAGACACCCCCCCTAAATCGCCTCTCCCTGGGGAGTTCCCCTGCCTTCCTCCCTTTCTGGTGGTGGCCCTGGAAAGGCTCCTGATGTGAGGGACGTCCCCTCACATCAACCCCGTCCAAGTGCCGCCCCGATAAAGCCCTTCACGTGCCACTGCCATCTTGTGGTCATTTTCCCTTTGATCAGCTCCAGATCCTAGAACTCAGCTCAACTTCTCACCAGGACGCAATAGGAAGGGACTAATCCCCCACTGGAAAATCCAGATGCTATTAGGGAAGAGAACAGAGACAGGCAGCCGAAATCCTGACAAACGCCCACTACCGTGAGTGATGTCTAAGTTGAGGCTCTCAGGACAAGGGAAAGGCAGGAGCTCAAAGGCAATTGAGACACTTTTGACAAGAGATAAAAGCAGTGAATAAGAAATAGGAAAGAGACACCAAACGTGCTTGATGATTCATCCCTTCTGCTTTGGAAATATTAGGAAAAGAAACTGACAAAGCACTGACCTCCTACTGGAATGGAATCGAACTTCCTCCATTAGACTGGGTCTTCCCCCTTAAGTCTGGGTCTAAGACACACTCTCCCTGGAAGCCAGCAGGGTTAGGGAGGCACGAATGTCCTCCTTGTCCTCTTTAAGTTTTCAGAGACTTTGAGCCAGTGTCCGATGTGCTATGGTGCTGCCCTACCTCCCTGCTCCCACTTCGAGCTGCATGTGATGCTTGCTACGCTACCTCCAGGGACTCCTGCAAGTGTGTGCATCAGTCAGGTTTATTAATTGTAAGCAAAAGACACACTTCGGCCTGAATTAAATGGAAAATGAATTATGAAAATTCTGGGCACAGAAAGTGGATGGGTTGGGGGAGCTTTTGGAGAACCAGCTCAGAGGTTATGCCTCCAGTTCCTATGTCCAAAATCACATTGCAAAAATATCTGTAGAAGGCACCACTGTCTTTACCTCCTCTGAGCACCAACATGCAGCCCTGATACTGAACATTAGATGCTGTGTCGCCACAACTCCGGGGCAAGATTGTGAAGATGCACTGCTGTTCCTACCAGGTAAAAACAAATGACTTCTGGATTCTCTGGTTACTGGGATAGAGAACAAAGCATTTGCCAGGAGCTGTGTTGATATTCCTCAATAAATAAACACCTGGAACAGCAACTGCAATTTGAGTTACCTCTTTTTATTAATATTATATCTACTGTTATTTTCCAAGGCCCACCTGTTTTCTGCATTATACAAATTACTAAATTAAGTTGAAATATGATAGAAATCAGTACCTCTTCATCTCTCAAGTCCTGGTGGTAGCATTCGCCCTTGCCATTCCTCCAAGAATGCAGCCTTGCTTTGGTTTACTATTCTGCCTTTGGAGGAAGTATTCCTCAGGCTTCTGTTTGGCTCTCAGTGTGATAAAGGCTCTTACTCTGCAAGCCTGAGAAAGTGTGAAGATTGTGATCTTTGCCCAGTATGCTTACGCCAACTGCATACTCAGTGTGGAAATCGCCACAGGATGAGGTAAGAATTCCACTGGACCTAGCATGAAGGAGTATAGGTCAAATTCCCCTTTATCAAAGAACCATCAAAGTCCCATTCTAGCTAACGGACCACAGTGGCATTCAGAAATTATTAACTCAGAGCCAGCATCCAATAATCCCTGAAAGATGTGGGTATCCCGTCCTGAGTGCACGGTTATCCTAGCAAATGGCATGTCCTCATTCTAACACCACCTCCCCTGTCTGTTGTGTTCCTGACTTGCTCAAAAATCCTGTCTAGTAGTTTCTGCAACTAGAATCATCGGGAATTTTTTTTTTTTAAATATTGTACCAATGGCCAGGCACAGTGGCTCACGTTTATAATCCCAGCACTTTGGGAGGTCGAGGCAGGAGGATTGGTTGATGCCAGGAGTTCAAGACCAGCCTGGACAACAGACCCCATCTCCACAAAAAAATTTTTAGAAATTAGCCAGGTGTGGTGGTGCGCACCTGTAGTCCCAGCTATTCCGGAGGCTGAAGCAGGAGGATGGCTTGAGTCCAGGAGTTCAAGACTGCAGTGAGCTATGAGGACGTCACTGCACTCCAGCCTGGGTGACAGCCAGACCCTGTCTCTTAAATTTAAAAAAATGTGAAAAAACAAAAAAAACTGTACTGATATTCTGGTCCCATCACACAGAAAGAGATACCTTGCAAGGAAAAGCCAGTTCTTCTACCCGAACCCCACTTCATTGTCTCCATTCTGTTATTAAAGGCAAATCCCAGCCAATTATACAGTCAACTTGGGGAAAGCCTTCCATACACGTATGTACACACACACGTATGTACACACACAAACACAACGCGCATGCATGGCAGCTCAAAGCCAGAGAGATGATGAGCTAGAAAGTCCTTTCTGGAGCTTGGGGGAGTGTAGAAACACTGACTGCTGGGCCCACACCCTTCCTTGTCTCTGGTTGGAAGAGCAGCAACCAAGCTCTGGTGGCTTCCCGGGCTCCTCACTGTCCTCCTCTCAGAAAAGTTGCTCAGTGAATGTCTGTTAACAGCGTCTGTGAGAGTATTATGATTAGCAACAATTCTCAAGCCCAACTACCCCTAAGAATCATCTGGGGAGCTTTATAAAATATCCTAATGACTAGGGCTCACTTCCAGAGATACTGATTCAATTGGTGTGGGGCTAGAGGAGAGGGAGGAGCCAGAATGTGGGTATTTTTTAAAAATCTCTACAGGTGATTCCAGTTTCAGAAACCACTGGACTAGAGGGCTAGATAAGGCAGAGGTTCTCAATCTTGCCTTCACGTCGAAAACACCTGGGAAGCTTTAGAAACTGGTGATTCTCTAACCCAGAGATTCCGATTGAGTTGTTAAACTGGTCTGCCTAGGTGTTAGGATTCTTTGAAGCTTGCCACATGATTCTGATATGTAGCTAAGGTTGAGAATCCTTAGGATAAAAGAATGAATGAGTGCATGAGAAAATGAAGAAGTGAATGAAGCTACAGTCTTCCACTTCAGACCCACCTGTGAGCGTGCATGTGTGTGTAGTGGCAGGGCTGTGATTATCCGTAATCATCACTGGGGAGACTGAGGCCCGTAGAGCAGAGAGGAAGGGATTCAGGTTTTGGAGGCTCTGCTCTGTGCTAACCACTGGCCTAGATGCTTTCAATGTATTTTCTTGCTTAATCCTCACAAGCCTGGGAGGTTAGGTATCGGTACCATCATTTTACAGACACGGAGTCAGGGTTAAATGTCTTGCCTGCAGTCACATAGTGGGTCAGTAGCAGACACTGGGCTGAACCCAGGGCTCCTGAAGCCAATGCCGACCCTCACCCCCACCCCTGGCCCAAAAATGACTGGCTCTATCTGTCCCTGGAGCTGCTTTGGCCTGAGCACCATTCACCCCCAGGGCCCGTCTGGCATCTAATCGGATCTTAGCTAATGGGCATGTCTGGGGTACACGGGGATGGAGGTTAGCACTGTTCAGGTCCAAAGCTGGGGGAATGAGAAAAACCACAGAGGGAAAGGTCCCAGGGACCCAACCAGTGCAGGTCTTGGTCCCAAAGAGCTCGCCAGGGCATAGTTCTACGAACAGGGGAATGTTGGCTGGGCAGGGCAGGGGCTGAGAATCGTGTCTGCTGGACAAAGGGAGTGAGAGCCAGGAATCCAGAGGCCAGGCTAGGGATGGGGCAGCAGACACCGAAGGTCCCCAGATGGCTTTCTTAGGAAGGAAAGGCCGACCTTCGTTCTGAGATTCTAACTTTTGTACATCGTGTTATCAGGAAACAAAATCAAATTACTTTGTGGAATGAGAGCAGATGGTAATTGTGATTCCCCCTCACCCTTGGCAAAATCAGAAGGTGGCAACCCTATGCCGCACTGTCCATTGGGTCGCTTTGTTTATTTGTTTCTTTTTCATTGGTCCAAGAAATCCAAAAACCTGGTTTCCGTCTCTAGAGCTTTGGAGACAGAAATCAGCCTGTAGCGGGCTAAGGGAAGAAACAGGAGACGAGGATGTAGAGACAGTGGGTGGACGTGACTTTTTGTGGACTGGTGCTGTTCAGAGTGTGGTTCCAGGATCATGGCATCAGCATCACCTGCGTGTCAGGAAAGCAAATTCTTGGTCCCCACCCCAGACCTCAAGTCAGAATCTCTGGGAGGAGAGCCCAGAGGTCTCATTTAACAAGCTCCCTGGGTGACTCTGACGCACACCAAAGTTAAGGAAGCCCTGTCCTTGCTCCAGAAGAGGCCAGGAGAAAGGGAAGCGGCTGGAGAACCACACAGGATTAAAGGATGATTTTTGTGGTTGTTGTTTTAATGTAAAAAATATTTGAGCGCTTTTTTTAAACTTTTTTATTGAAATACAGTATGCACACAGAAAAGTGGATCCGTCACGAATGTACAGCTTGGTACATTTTCACAATCAGCATGCCCACGTAACCAACACCCAGATGAAGAAATAACATCACCAGCATCCCAGAGGCCTTCCAGTCACTGTCTGACTTCCAATGGCGGGGACTAGATTTGCCTGTTTTTGCGCTTTCAGTAAATGAGAGCAGGTAGCGTGTGCTCTTTCCTGCCTGTCTTCTCTCGCTCACCCTCGAGTTTGTAAGATTCAAGGATATCACTGCACTGTAGCTCACTCATTGTCATTGCTGCAGAGTATGCCGCTGTGTGACTTACATCACTCAGTCTACTGATAATGGGGCTCTAGGCCGTCTTCCAATCCCCGGCGCTTACAGATGGCGCTGTTCTGCTGCAGAACAGATCCTCGACAAGGATCCCAGAGTGAGGGAACTTGGGGACTCCGTTTCCAGGCTGTGGTTCCCCGCGGAGGTCTGTGGCGCCACCTGCTGGACAAGAGTCGCATAACATGCCCAGGGAGTTGCCTTCGCCACCCAATTTGTTCCCCAGAGAAACCCAGATCTCAGAGCAGCCTCAGGTTGAGCCTTGACCCCAGCCCGAGACCAGACACTCCCACACCAGAACCCAGTCACATGCTGAGCACCGACACAGGCCACCATGTAACTGTGGCTCTAATTCAAGTCCACAGTCCCCAGGCTAGAGTCCTGGGCAGGCCAGCCATCCACGGGCTGCATCCCCTTAAGGGGAGGGGCCGAGCAGGTGTCCTGCATCCCAAGGCCTGTGACCTTGGGGCTGAACTTCCCCTTGGCCTCACTGAGCTGTGGCCCCTGACAGGCAGCCACACCGTGGGAATCCTGTATGAGAGCTCCTCAGGCCTGTGTCCTAATGGGGCCGGCTCATGCGCAGTCTCCTTGGCCCTGTGCCCTGCCCAGACCTGTTCTAGATTCCACCACCACCCTTCCCCAACACCACCGCCACCTCCTACCCATCCAGCTCAGGTAGAGCCTCTGAGACGCAGCCGGGAAGGCTGGCAGGCAGGAGGGCTGGGGCGGGCACTGGGGGGCCATGGACCCCGCAGCAGGGCCTGTACTCTATCAGAAGCTGCTGCTCTGGGAGCCGAGCGTGGAGTCCGGGGAGGAGGAAGAAGAGGGTGAGACATTGGAGCCACTGGTTCCCGACCCCTGGAGGCCCCAGGACTCCTCTGGGTGAGTCAGGGAGGGGTCTGGGCACCTGGCCTCTCAGGCTTGAGACTGGCAAGACCCTCTCTCTGGAGCCCCTAAGGGCAGACAGGCAACTCTGTACCTGGCTCAGCTCCAGGAACTTTCTGGTTGAATGGGGGGACACCTAGGCTACGGCCTCAGACCTGGCCTGAGCAGTCAATCGGAGGGCCGTGGGTCTGAAGGGACATTTGTACCAAACCGTCCCCTGTCCTGTCTGCTGCTGTGTCAAAGGTCCCATCCCCAGCCCCCAGCCCCTGGTGCAGGAGGCACCTGCTAGGCAGGTTGGGACCTGGCTACCCATGGCTGGACCCGGCTCCCCCGCCCTTTCTCCCCTGCCTACCAAGCCCCTGCCAGGCCTCCCGCACCCCTGGCCGGACTCTTCCTCTCCAACCCCCTCTCCAGAGATGCCCTGCCTGGCTACCTGCAGTTTCCCGAAGCTCTTTCCCACCTCCACGTCTTCATCCATGCCGTGCCCTCTGCCTGGAAGCCCTGCTCTCAAACTAGTACTCCTCTTATAAAATCAAACCCTTTTGGAAAACATTCCCTGGGTTCTCTTGGGGGTCTGTCCTAACCCTGGCTCAGAACACCCCCCTCTGCAGGAACAAGCCCAGTAGGCTGCCCAGAGCCTGGGCCCGACTAGCGGCAGCCCTGCTGTTGCTGGCCGTTGGCTGCTCCCTGGCCGTGTGGCAGATCCAAACTAAGGGCGGCTCGACAGGAAGCTTGGGCTCTGTGGCCCCTCCATCCAGCGGACACTCCCACCGCCCAGGTGTATACCACCACGGCGCCATCATCAGCCCTGCAGGTCAGTACTGGGGGCAGCTCAGGGGAGGGGGGTCAGGGGTCACTGGTCCCAGGCCCCTCCTCATGACAGTCCTTTCCTTGCTGCAGCCACGTGCTCTCACCTGGGACGAGAGCTGCTTGTTGCTGGGGGCAATGTCGTGGACGCGGGAGTTGGAGCTGCTTTGTGCCTGGCAGTGGTGCATCCTCATGCCACAGGGCTAGGTCAGTGACCCATGACCCCAGACAGTGACCCCAACCCAGGGCCTGATCAGTGACCTCAAGGCTGGTTAGTAAGCAGGACCTAGGATTTGAGCAGTGGCCCCAACCGTAGGCTGTGACCCTTGAGCCCAGGCCTGGTCAGTAACTCCTGAGCCCAGGCTCCTTCAGTAACCTCAACCTCAAACAAGTCCATGACCCTTCCGCTGAGGCTGCTGCTGAGTGACCCTGACCCCAGTCCTGGCCAGCACACCTGACCCCTGTGTGACCCCTTTGTCTTCCTGCAGGTGCCACGTTCTGGGGCCTCTTCCACAACAGCTCCTCAGGCAATACAACGGCCCTAATGTCAGGCCCAGCTCAGACCCTGGCCCCTGGCCTGGCGCTGCCTGCAGCTCTACCTACCCTGCACTTGCTGCATGCACACTTCGGCCGCCTGCCCTGGCCACACCTGCTGGTGGGCCCCACCACGCTGGCTCAAGAGGGCTTCCTGGTGGACACGTTCCTGGCAAGGGCTCTGGCAGCTCGGGGCACAGATGGCCTCTGTCCACTGCTTTGCCATGCCGATGGGACGCCCCTGAGCCCTGGGGCCCGAGCTACCAACCCCAAACTGGCAGCTGTGCTACACACGGCAGCACTTGCCCCCACCTCAGACCTTGCCGGGGATGCCCTACTGAGTCTGCTGGCCAGAGACCTGGGGGTGGAGGTACCCTCTGCTGGACCCAGGCCTATCCTGGAGCCAGCACTGCAGCTACCTATGCCCCAGGGTATCCTGTTCACCACCCCTGGCCCCTCCACTGGCCCAGAACTGCTGGCACAGCTGGAGGCAGCCTTACTCTCTGGGGCGCCCAACCCTGACCCCTGCCCGCCACTCCCACAAACTGCCATGACCCCTGCCAGCAGCATTCTGGCCACCGTGGACAGCAGTGGCTCTGTGCTCCTTCTCACCTCCTCGCTCAACAGCTCCTTTGGCTCTGGATACCTGTCCCCAAACACTGGGGTTCTGCTGAGCAACCTGGTGGCCAGGTCTGCAACTAGCACCTGGGCCTGCCCCCTCATCCTCCACAGCAGCCCAGATGACACCGAGGCCGATGTGTTGGGGCTGGTGGCTTCAGGAACCCCTGATGTGGCCAGAGCCATAACTCAGGCCTTACTCAGCCATCTGGCAGGGCCCCAAACCCAGGCCCAGCACCAGCACCAGGCCCAGCAAGGACAAATGGAGAGTGCCAGTGCTTGTGCCCAAGGGACCTTGCTCCAGGTGGCAGCCCATGCAGAGCATGCCCATGTCTCCAGTGTCCCCAGTGACTGCTGCCCCTTCCAGGGGTTCTAACAGGGAGAGGGGGGCGTGGCAGGGAGTATAGTTGTCCCAAGCCTGGGGGCAGGAGCGGAGCAGACTCAGCAACGATGGCGTGCATGAAGAGTGTACATTGATTATGCACTCACGGCTGGCTCGGACCCCAGCCTTGGGCCTGGTCAGTTACCAGGACTAGAGTTCTGGTATCCAGAACTAGCTCAATCATTCTTCAAATCACCCGCACAAGGTGGAATCTCTGGCTCTTTTACCAGCTAAGGAAACTGAGGATAAGGAGCAAAGAGCAACAGGGCCTGTGGCTAGCCCTGAGTCCATATCCAGCTCTGGGAAGGACAGATGGAAAAATGCTGAGCCCCTGCCTAGGCTCTGGGCCCCCTGGGACAGGGCAGGCAGAGTCCAGAGTACTGCTGGCATCTCCATCCTCCCCTCAGGCCACCCCCTGCTGATCTCCCTCAACTGGACTGGACACAAAATAAATATCAAGTCTCCTGGAGGCCAAGTGCCATTCCTGCTTCTTGGTTAATTTCCCATCAGCCTTTGAGCCACCTGGTGTCAGGGCTTCCCCAATGGACAGCACAGGTGACCAACACCCAGACAGGGAAGAGCCCGGGCTGGTGTCTTTCAGTTTCCCCTGCTCCACTCACCTTCTGCCTCCTGGGGCACCACATATGCAAGGTAAAAACCTCTTAATTTCACTTTTTAGAACAGCCAGCAGAGCAGGAAAGGGGTCGAGGGGTGAGTAGAAGGTGCCCCAGGGGCTTTGGTACAAAAGGACTGGAGCTGGATGTGTGGAATTTAAAGGCTGAGGTTGGCCCTGACCTCCCTGCTATGGCTGGGGTCTCCCTGGACCACAACCCTCTAGAAATGGCCTCTCAACCAAGAAACGGGTGGCCAGTAGCACTTCCCCTCCCGCGCCATCCTAAAAGGCTTCTCCGATTTAATAAAACTCTTGATTCCACCACCTCTACCTCCCCCTCCAAAGAAAATTCTTCCCCAGCTCAGTAACGGCATCACAATGTACCCAGTTTTTTCAGCTTCAAACCTGACATCCCCCTCTTCTGTACTCCCCCAATATCCAATCCATCACCCATCCCACTCCAAATCAGCGTGAATAGGACCTGTTCTCATTTTACCTTGGTCCAATCCGCCATTGTCTTTAACTGGTCTTCCGCTTCCTCCAGCGCACATCTGCGGTCCATCCCACACACAGCAGCCAGCATCATCTTTTTAAAGCCCTCAAATGACTTCCCATCACACTCGGAAGGAAATCCACACTTCCCATCCTGGCCTGGGGTCGTGCGCAACCTTGTTTCTCTGACTCAGCGCAACCTTGTTTCTCTGACTCACCTCCTCAACCTCATCCCGTCCAGCCACGGGGTTTTGTAGCTGCAATGCCTGGGATTTTGTCCCCTCTTAGATCTTTGCGGGGGCAGGGAAGCGTCCTTGTCACTCAGCTCTCAGCCCAAATGTCACCTCCTCACAGAGGCCTTCCCTGACCACCCCCTGAAATCAGTTTTGGTAGAACCTATTGAATTTTATTTTTAATTAGCAATGTTTTTAACAGGTGATGTATACACGTGTTTCAAAATTTAAAAGGCTCCCCCTGACCCCTGCATTCCTTCTTTATTGTCTTCATAACCACAATATTTTTAAATGTACTTGGCTACTTTTTCATCAGCTGTCTCCTCCCGCTGGAAAGGAAATCCAGGAAAGTTCCCACCACCCAGCGCTACACAGTGGCCCACATACAGTAGGAGCTCAGTTACTGCCCAATACTAAATGTTCGGAGCGCAGGGGCCGCTCTGGGCCAAGATGGATCGATTTGCTTCAGTTGGGTTTGCTTTCCGAGATGGGTCCTCAGGGATGCCCCCAGCGGGGCAGAGGGAGTGTGCGCGGAAGGTTGGAACGGCTCGAAGAAAGTTTTCCGCCCGGAGTGAGGGCGGAAGGGCTGGGTATTCTCTGGCCCCGCCCCGGCCCCGCCCCGGCCCCGCCCCCTCATGGCTCCGCCCCCCAGCCGCGCCAACGCAGTGCGCGTGCGCAGCAGCGTCCAGTGCCCACGTGTTTCAAGCAGTATGGCGGAGACAGACAGTCAGGACGTAGCTGAGCTCAAGTCTCCCGAAGAGGTGACGCAGAGCGGCGCCCTGCCTACCGACCGCCATGGCCTGCTGCAACACAGCCGCGAGTTCTTGGACTTCTTCTGGGACATTGCGAAGCCGCAGCAGGAGACGCGGCTGGAGGCCACGGAGAAGCTGCTGGAGTATCTGCGCACAAGGCCGCAGGTATGGGGCAGGGAGCTGCGTAGACCCGGGCGAGGAAGTGGCGGCGGGCCCCAAGATTTGGGACTGGGGGCACCTGGTCGCAAACCTGGAAGCCAAGGTGAGCGAGGGCGGGCCGATTCTTGACACTGTTCAACACAAGGGTGCGCTTGGTTCCGCAGGGGTTCGAGATGAAATACACCCTGAAACGCCTAATCACTGGGCTCGGGGTCGGGCGAGAAACAGCCCGGCCCTGCTACAGTCTGGCCTTGGCACAGGTGAGGTAGTGCTCCTGACAGGGGCCCAGCCGTGCGGGTCAAAATGGTGTGGTGTGGGAGGGCGATGTCTCAGGTGGGGGGCAGGGGCAGTCTGATGTCGGTGGCACTGAGCTGTAGGGAGGCCTCCTCACATGGAGGTAAAGAAAGTGTGTGAGCAAGGCCGGCCTGCAAAGAAGTCCAGGCAAGTGGAATGGGAAGTTGAGCAAAAGTTTTCTTTTTGGTACTTAAGTTGACCAGCTTCCTAGGAACACTTACTGGGAGTATTGAGCTTTGGGGTGGGCTTCCTTATGTCTGTGGCAAGGGCATTCAGCTGATCATAGGCTACCCTCTGAAGAACGTGGACAACTGGAAAGCAATTAAGACCCAGTACTTCAGGATCAGCCTGAGTGGGGCTCAGGGCAGGGTGTCTGGGAATCTCAGTCGTGCAATCTAGGCACTATAGAAGTTACTTTCTGAAGCCCTGTTGGGGATGGGACAGGGAGGCAAGGTTCAGTTCCTGTCTGAACAGCAGCGTTGCAGCCTCAGCGCTGCTCAGAGAGGCGTGAGCAGCTTCAGAGGCATCTTTGGGCTGGGAGTAGGAACCTGAGGTTTCCTGGGAAAAGTTGAAGAGAAACAGGACGTTGAGTTCTGTTGGGATACAGCAGGGTCACTCTTCTGAGTCTCTCTGTTCCTCCTGCCACAACTCCTGGCAGCTGTTGCAGTCTTTTGAAGACATCCCCTTGTGCAGCATCCTGCAGCAGATACAAGAAAAATATGACCTGCGTCAAATGAAGAAGGTAAGAGTGGCCCCAGGCATGTCAGCAGCCCCCGGGGTGGGGGGGTTGGGCGGGTGGTCCCTTCTCACCTGTACCTGGAATCCTTTTCTAGGCAACCATGAGACCTGCTCTCTTTGGAAACCTGTTTGGGGTGCTAGCCCTCTTTCAGTCCGGCCGGCTGATGAAGGTGAGAGTTTGGGGGGTACAGAGGGCATGTGGACATGCTTGGGAGTGGTGGGCGACAGTAGCAATGCCCTGATCGTACCCTCTGCCCCTCTGGGGGAACCAGGACCAGGAGGCACTGATGAAGTCGGTGAAGCTGCTGCAGGTCCTGGCCCTGCACTGCAACCACTTACAGGAGCAGCCACAGAAGGCCCTGGTGGACATCCTCTCTGAGGTACAGGCTCACCAGCTGTGGGGGCTCGGACAGCACTTCTGTTACAGAGACACTGAGAAAACTTGAGTTAATATATGAGCGTGCTAGTCACTTCGGGGAAAAGGTGAAAAGAAACAGATGTAGTTCAGTAACATTTTACTTAATCTAGTAGTATGTTGAAAACAGTATTTCAATATGCAGTCAGTGTAAAAAATTGTGGAGATGTTTTGCCCTTGCTTTGTCATAGTAAGTCTCTGGAATCCAGTGTGTAATTTACACATAAAGCACATCTCCATTCAGATCAGACCCGTTTCACATGCTCAGTGGCCCCGTGTGGTTGGCGGCTAGTGTATTGGACAGTGCAGCTCTAGAACTGGGCCTGGCCCATGACAATACACTTGACATTGTTATCTTGGTCAGGGCTGGCCCCTCGGCCTCCACTGCCTGGCTTGGAAACTGAGGCAGGCTAGTGCCTAAGACCCAGCTGTCCACTTAGGACTCCTTGTAGAAGAAATGCGCTAGTCCTCTGAAGAACCAGAGAGAGGGATTATTAAAAGGATAGCCCCAGGCCAATTGACGTCAGTGGGATGCTTTTTAAAAACCCAGCTGCCTGCGAAGTTGAGTCTTTTAACAAATGCCCTCTGACGATTCTGGTGCCTGGTCAGGTGGATTATGGCTAGCCCACCTCAGCCTGGCACAGTGCCAGGAGTCTGATGGGTAGAACAGGGCCCACAGGGCTCACCCCACAGAGAGAGAGACTAAGGGATGCTGGGAGGGAGCCGCCATCCCCTAACCTATCTCCCTGTCCCTAGGTCCCAGAGGACATGTTGCAGGAAATCCTGCCCAAGGTCCTCAAGGGCGACTTGAACGTGACACTTGGCTCCCCTGAGCGCCTGGAGCTCTTCCTCTTGGCCCAGCAGAAGGTGCCCGCAAAGCTCGAGAACATGATGGGATCAGTCAACCTGTTCTCAGATGAGAATGTGCCCAGGTGTGAGGGAGGTGGGTGGATCAGTTCTTCCTGGGGCCACCAGACTGCCTCTGGCCAGGCCCAGGTTTGCCGCATGGTCTGGAAGTGTCTCTGCTCGTCGTTAGGTTAGTGTTCCCTGAGTGTCCTCTGCCCTCCTCTGCAGGCTGGTAAACGTGCTGAAGATGGCTGCCACCGCTGCAAAGAAGGAGCGCAAGCTGCCCCCGGTGGCTTTGGGCCTGCTCCACCTGGCACTTAAGGAGGACAAGTTCCCACAGTTCTGGAAGGAGGTTGTGGAACAAGGGCTGCTGAAGAAACAGTCCTGGCCAGCCAGGTATATGTGGCAGTTGTCCTCTCTCCACCCTCTACCCTGTCTGTTACATGGGGCGGGCCACCAGTTCTGAGGCCAGGGGGACGGAGGGCTCTGACAAGGCTCTGTCCTACACTCCTTAGCTACCTGTGTTTCCGCCTGCTGGGCGTGGCCCTGCCCCTACTGTCCAAGGAGCAGCTGCAGATGGTGATGCGGGGAGACTTGATCCGCCATTATGGGGAGCACATGGTCACTGCCAAGGTAGGCGCCACCCCACACTGCTCAGAAAGGCTCTTTCTGCCAAGAAGCGGGGTGGGGCACCTCAGGGGCCCTGGGCCTTGGGCATCCCTTCCCTCTGGGTTGTGTGGGCTGCCTGAATCCCCTCCCCTCTGGGTAGAGTCTCGGCAAGGTCAGGCCCTCTGCCCTCAGGCCCCTCACAGGGGCATAGATGGCAGCAGCCTGTCCAGACCTCCCTCCACTCCGGCCGGTCTCAAAATAATGACAACAGTCGGTTGTCTCTGCCACTGTTTGAGCACTGTCATACCTTGTGCCTGGTACCAGGTGCCCAGAACAGCTGCTGGGTTTGCTGTTCTCACCAGCTCATTTCATGCTTGGAACTAGAGTCAGAGAGCTGTCATTCTCGTTTTCTGGACAAGGGGACAGGTTCAGAAAGTATAGAGCTGTGGTTAAGAGCTTGGGTTGGGCTTGAGCATGGTGGCTCATGCCTGTAATCCTCGCACTCTGGGAGGCCGAGGCAGGAGGATCACTTGAGCTCAGGAGTTCGGGACCAGCCTGAGCAAGAGCGAGACCCCGACTCTACTAAAAATAGAAATAAATTAGCTGGACAACTGAAAAAAAAAATATATATATATATATATATATATAAAAATTAGCCAGGCATGGTGGCACATGCCTGTAGTCCCAGCTACTCGGGAGGCTGAGGCAGGAGGATCACTTGAGCCCAGGAGTTTGAAGTTGCTGTGAGCGACGATGACACCATTGCACTCTATCAGGGCAACAGAGTGAGACCCTGTCTCAAAAAAAAAAAAAAACTTGGGTTGTAAGGCCAGACTGACTGAGTCCCAATCCCAGTTGTATCATTGGGAGCTCTGTGATCCTGAGAGTTTGCTTTTTTGTGCCTTACTTTCTTTATCTATAACGTGACAGTAGTGGTCTAGTACAAAGGGTCGTTAAAAAGATTAAGCAGCCACACAGAAACGTGTAGTGCGGTGCCTGGCACATAGTAAGCACATGAGAAGTGGTGGGTTTTGAGCCCCAAGGTGACACAGCTAGAAACTGGCAGAGTGGGATTTGAACCCAGGTCAGTCTGGGCTCCTGACCGCCACTCTGCCCTGTGTTGAGCTGGGAAAGTAGCCCGTCCCCATCCATCGAGGCCAAAGGAGGAGTGTTCTGGGACTGGAGGTATGAAAGCCGGAGCAATCAGACATAGCGAGGCTTTGACACCAGGCAGAAGTGTTGGGGTGACAGGCAGCTGTTGTGAATTCAGGCTTAGCCTGCCTGCGTGCAGGGAGGGGGGCGTCTGGGCCTCGGCTCAACCTGTAGTGGCGAGGCTGGTGGTGCCGTGGGCCCCCCAGGGCTGGTGAGCCCAGCGCCATGCCTAACTCTTGCAGCCCCCGAACCAGTTCAGATTTGGCCCGGAGATGGACAAGTACGTGGGCACCTTCCTGGAGGGCTGCCAGGATGACCCTGAGCGGCAGCTGGCTGTGCTGGTGGCCTTCTCATCCGTCACCAACCAAGGCCTCCCTGTTGTGCCTACTGTCTGGCGGGTCGTGCAGTTCCTGAGTCCCCCCGCTGTGCAGGGCTATGTGGCCTGGCTGCAGGACATGTTTCTCCAGCCCAACCTGGACTCCTTGGTTGACTTCAGCACCACCAACCAGAAGAAAGCCCAGGATGCATCGCTCCACGTGTGAGTGGCCCAGGGAGAGGGCCCGGGATTCGGGAGTTGGTTTCCTGGGCCTGTGGAACCCAATGACCTGGACCCTCCCTCCCACGGTGTCATAGCTCCAGACCACAGGAAGGGAGGAGAGGAAGATCTTTAACTCAGAGATGGCCTCAGTTTCCTCGTGTGGTCTCACACTGGTGATAAGAGCAGGGAGATCTTGGTTTCCTGTCTCCAAGTTGAGGACAGGTGTGGTTTTTGAGCCCCAAGATGACACAGTGAGGAACTGGCAGAGTGGGATTTGAACCCAGGTCGGTCTGGTCTCCTAACCACCACTCTGGCCTGCATTTAAAAAAAAAAAAATGCCTATTCTTGCTATCTCTAAACGTGGCTTCTGTGACCTTGGCTCCTGCCCCCCAGGCCTGAGCGAGCTGTGTCCCGACTGCGGAAGTGGCTCATCCACCGACTGGTCAGCATCGTGGACAACACGCACCTGGAAAAGGAGGATGCTTTGGTCGAGCAGGTGGCCAGGTGTGAGATGTGCTGGAGCCCCGGCTCCCCTGGGTGGTGTGGCCAAGGAATTGGGCCCCTTGCCTTGTCCTAGTCTGGGTCCCCATGGAGCCAGGAGCCTTGGGGTTGTGTCAGTGGGGAGTAGGCACCAGGGAACCCGGGAATTCCTTGGCAGCCCAGCAGGTCTCAGGCTGCAGGCATCTGAACGGTTCAGGCTTACTCACACATCCTGCAGGGCACCTGTGCACATTGGTGGTGTTGGGGAAGCTACATGCCCAACACCTGCCTCATCTGTGCCAGACAGAGCCAGGTGCTCGCTTCTCCCTCACCCCACCAAGAGGGGGATTCACTAGCCCCATGTCTGCAGAAGCAGTGACGTGACTTGGCCTCGAGCACACAGCTCCTCGTCTGTCTTGGTTCCAAGGAAGGGGCTCTGGTTCTCTCCCCAGCCTTGCCTGTTGGGCCTCTGAGGCTGTGCCCTGAGCAAAACAGCTCCCCCTCCTCCTGGCGTCGCACCCTTGGCACCATCCAAGCAGGAGAGCTAGCAGCACTGTAAAAACTTGTAAAAACAAGCAGCACTGAGGCAGCGCCGGTTGCTCTCCCACCTCCCCAGGTTTTGTTTGTTCCACTCGTTCTTTGTAACAAAGAAGCCCACGTCCCAGATCCCAGAGACTAGGCAGCAGTTCTCCTTCCCTTTGGAGAGCCAGTCCCGAGAGGTGGTCAGCAATGCCTTCTTCAGGTGAGCCCTGCACAGCTTGGGCGAGGGACGTCTGTGGGTGGGAAGGTGGCCTTGAGGACGCTTGAGAGGCCCACTGAGTTCCAGCACATCCAGGGAAGGGTGGGAGGAAGTGGCCACGTTCACTCGTCCAGTCCTGTGACCCCCCACCCCTCGCCCAGTCTGCTGCAGACCCTCAGCACGCACTTCAAGCAGGCACCGGACCAGACCCAGCGTGGGCAGTCCTGGGCCTACCGCCTGGTGCAGTGGGCGGACAAGCTGTTGAACCACAGCCGCAGCGTGACCACCGTGCTGCCCTTCACGACACAGCAGCACCAGGCCTGGGACCGGTGAGCGGGCGGGATTTCCAGGGGTGGGCAGGACACTCCGCAGTCTGACTGGCAGTGGGGGCCTGAGAACACGCCCGTCTCCCCCCAGGATGCTGCAGACTCTGAGGGACCTGGAGGCCCACTCCACAGAGGCCAGAACTGCCGCCTTCCAGCACCTGCTGCTCCTGGTGGGCATCCACCTCTTCAAGGTACGGGGCACTGGGAGGGAGCGCTGTGGCTTCTGGGGCACCACGGGCCTCCCGCCGAGAGGCCTGAGGGCTGTGTGCCAGGCTAGGGAAGGCTCTGGGGAGTTGAAGGTGGAAGGTTTCCTAAGCCGACCCTGTTGGGGATGGAATTAAACCCAAGGAAAAATTACTCCATCCACTTACTGGGCACTAGCCAGCATCTAAGCTTTCTGTGCGAATTTCACGTGATCCCACAATTTGAGGTAGGCACTTCTTCTCTGTGTTTGACACGTGGGGAAACTGAGACTCAGAGAGGCAGAGTAACTTGCACCGTATCACGCTGCTACTGACTGGGATCCAAAGGATCCCACAGGACCTCCCAAGGCGTGCTTAGCCACGGAGAGGTTATGGCTGTGAAGGAGAAAGTGCCGCCTCCAGGAGGAGGGCTCTGCTCCTCTCGCAGGGAGGTGACCCATCACCATGGTGGTGGCTCCTCCATGGCTCGGTGGTCAATTAGAAATGGGGTCCCAGTTCTTATGTTTAGCCCCCGACCCCAGAAGCGGGGGTTATGGTTGTGGTTAGTGTTTTCCCTCTGGATCTATAGTGCGGGCCTCTGCTGCATCACGTCGTGTTTCAGTCTGTGTCACGTTCTGTCACTTGCACACCTCGTAGTAATGGGCACTCTAGAACTGTCCTGTCTCACTTTCTGTTCTCCCCAACAAGAAGCCCTG
This sequence comes from Avahi laniger, assembly GCA_963575035.1. NCBI lineage: Eukaryota > Metazoa > Chordata > Mammalia > Primates > Indriidae > Avahi > Avahi laniger. The sequence goes on from CAUYSK010065383.1 coordinate 21,536, forward strand.
ACTGCATCTGAAGCTCCATGCCAGCAACACATCTGACCTCTGTGGTTTCTTCTTGGCTTTTTGAACCCCAATTTCTTTGAAAGTTCTCTAATGTTCTGTGAGGCTCTTACCGGGGCTGCTTCAGGTCTTAGCCTGAGTCGGCGGGTCTCTCGTTTGCTCCCTTCTGGCCACTTGGCTGTGGTTTTTGCTTCCCAGCCTTGGGCGCTCTGAGCCTGTGACAAGCCATGTGGGTGAAGGGTGGCCATGGTGCCCCTTGGGTCCTTGGCATCAGGGCTTTGATAGCAGCAGAGCCCTGGTGATTCTAGGACATGTGCAGAGCCTGCCCCGACCCTGGGACCTCTGAGCTTGACTTGGACAGAGGAGGCTGCAGTTCAGAGTGTGGCAAACGCTTGGATAAAAGGTGCAGCCCAGAGAAGGACAGGGACCTGCCTGGTCACATGGCCCAGGAGCTGGAGGGCGATGGCCAGGGCTTTGGGCTCCTGTTCTGGCCTTCTTGGTGCCACCCCGGCCTAAACATTGACTCTGCCTACTGTGCTATGGGGGGAAGTCTGCCATTGGGTGCTGCAGGTCACACAGGATGTTTTCAAGAGGCCCTCCCTGCTACCTCGCTGGCTGGAGTCTGGGCTCAACCCCAGCAAGACGGGTTTAAACTTAGTTCAATTAATTAAAACCAATGGCTTTCAAGTCTACCTCTGATGCCAAGTGAGGTGTGGGGGGGAATAATCTGGAATTACAAACCAGGAAGCTGGGACCTGCTGACTTCTCTGTGACCCTGACTCTCATCGTCAAGCTCTGTCTCTGGGTGTCAGCTGGGCTCTGTTCTGGTAGGCTTTCAGATCCTGTGACTGCATGTTAGGTGTGAAAAGGTTGTTAGCTCTTGGGCTGTCCCCGGGGTCTGACTGGGGTCTTCCGTTCGGGACTGTGAGGGTGATTGGCCGGGGCAGGGTGTGGCCAAGTGTTCGGGGCATCTGATGGCAGCTGCTCCCGCTTGGCTGGGCCCTGATTCTGTCCTACCCTGCCCACAGTCACCTGCAGAGAGCTGTGACCTGCTTGACGACATCCAGACCTGCATCAAGAAGAGCCTGGGGGAAAAGACCCGCCGGAGCCGCACCAAGGCCATCAGTGGGTCATTGCTCCTGGGGCGGGACAGGAGGGGCGTGTCCTTGGACACAAGAGGGGCTGGAGTGGGGTGACCAGGTCAGTGGTACCCTGCGCGGCTCAGCCCTCTCCACTGTCTCAGACTCCCAGGAGCCCCCATGGGTGGAAGTGCTGGTGGAGATCCTGCTGGCCCTGCTGGCCCAGCCCAGCCACCTGATGCGCCAGGTGGCCCGGAGCGTGTTTGGCCACATCTGCTCCCACCTGACCCCGCGTGCCCTGCAGCTAATCTTGGATGTGAGTTGGAGCTTTTGGGCTGGAGCCCAGTGAGTACCGTGCAGGCCCAGGGGTGCCCATCATCCTCTGGGCCACCTCTTTGTGATCCTGCAGAGTCAGGGGACAGGTCTGTCATGGAGGTACTAGAGGGGGCAGCTGCCTTTTCTGGGCTCCATTTTCCTCCCTGAAAGGGGGGCCTTTGGCCAAGACTGGTCAGAGGTGGTGGTCAGGAGGGCCCTGTGATCGGAGGAGGGCCGGGGGCCAGGGCAGCAGAAGGGGCAGAGGCTGGGCATCCTTCCCAGGTGCTGAACCCCGAGACAAGCCAGGGCGAGGACGAAAACGTGGTGGTCACCGACGATTCTGATGAGAAGCAGCTGGAGAGCGCAGAGGTACTTGCCGGCAAGGGCCAGGGCAGGGGCAGGGTGGGCAGATGTGTGGTGGCCACGGGGCGGTGTGACACACCTGCCCCCACAGGACAAGAGCGATGACAGCGAAGACAACAAAAACGCAGAGAGCGAGGACGAGAGTGAGGAGGAGGAGGAGAGCGAGGAGGAAGATCGCGACGGGGACGTGGACCAGGGCTTCCGGGAGCAGCTGATGGCCGTGCTGCAGGCCGGGAAGGCGCTGGTGAGCAGGTGCCAGGGGGTGGCTCGTGTGCCTGCCCGAGGCCAGGCCGACAGCCAGGCTCTGTCCCCAGGGTGGCGCAGACAGTGAGGACGAGGAGGAGCTGGGGGATGAGGCCATGATGGCCCTGGACCGGAGCCTCGCCAGCCTCTTCGCGGAGCAGAAGCTGCGCATCCAGGCCCGGCGTGATGAGAAGAACAAGCTGCAAAAGGAGAAGACGCTGCGGCGCGACTTCCAGATCCGGGTGAGCCCGAGCGGCCCGCCCCCTTCCCGCTGCCCCGTGCGCCCCGTGGGCTGACCCTCCCTCCCGGCCGCAGGTGCTGGACCTGATCGAGGTGCTGGTGACCAAGCAGCCCGAGAACCCCCTGGTCCTGGAGCTGCTCCAGCCGCTGCTGCGCATCATCCGGCGCAGCATGCGCACCAGCAGCTCCCAGCAGGAGCAGGAGCTGCTGCACAAGACGGCCCGCATCTTCACGTGAGCGGGCGCGGGGCGGGGGCCCAGGAGGACTGGGCCTTCAGGACTGCCGTCTAGATGGGCAGGGAGGGGAGAGTCGGGATTCAAACCCAGGCCCCTGCAACTCAGGAGGCTCACTGCTCAGCCCTCGGGCATCCACCGGTTCTCCCCACACTTGCCCTAGAGCTGGGTCCTCGGGGCCCCAGACTCGTCCCTGCCCTCAGGGTAGATGGGAAGCCCGACCGGTCACCGGGCGGTGACGGTCCTAGTGGGGCTGCGGTGGGGTAGATGGGAGACAGTGGGAGCACACGGTGGTGGGGACACCCAACCCAGTCCTGGGAGCTGTGGTGCGGCGGGGGTGCCGTGCAGGTGCTGACCCTAGCAGGGCTGGTGTCACCAGTGCTTTTAGCAAGAGCATTGGTGTGGGGAAGCGTCTGGGTCTGCTTCGCCTTTTAAGAAACGGGCGACAGTGTTGAGAACGGTTTGGGAGGGGCCGGGCTAGTGGCAGGGAGCCCAGCACGGAGGCGATTACAGGTGTGGGAGACACAGACCTGCCTTCCAGAGCTCAGAGGGGCTGGTGGAGGCACAGGCTAGGGACCTGGGTTCACGGTGGGAGGGGGTAGGGCGCGCGACTGCCCCCGCACCCCCAGCATGATCCCGTGCCAGCCCCAGGCCACACTTTCTCAGTAGTTCTCTTGCCACCTGCTTGGATAGTGTCTAGTTTGTTGAGTGTCCTGCCTCTCACCCTAGTCTGTCCCAGCCCTGCAGGGCCACGTAGGGTTCCGAGCACAAAAACCCTGGTCTCACTTTAAAAAAGGCCTGTACTCTCCCATGAGGGACGGTGCAGCTGGGAGATGTGGCCAGTAGGGGTGTGGGGCCTACGGTGCAGCCTCTGCCCCGGGAGCTGTTCTCCCCCATGTGCACCGTTCTCAGAGCAATCTGCAGTGGCCCTGGGCCTTCCTCTGCGGCCTTGATCAAGTCCCTTTTCTTTTCTGGGTCTGTGTCCCCACCTGTGGAATGGGACTCGGGTTGGTTCTGCCTGGCAGGAAGCGGGGTGGAGAGAGAAAGTTCTGACCAGCTCTGCCCACAGGCACCACCTGTGCCGTGCCCGGCGCTACTGCCACGACCTGGGTGACCTTGTGGAGACTCTGCACACCCAGGTGGAGCAGCTGGTGCAGCAGGCCAGCCGCCAGGCCGACTCCTCTGTGGCCCTCTACCACTTCAACGCCTCTCTCTACCTGCTCCGGGTCTTGAAGGGCAGCAGTGGTGAGGGGCGTGCTCCTGAGACCCAGAAGAAGCCAAGAGCCGGCACTGACACCAGCCCCAAGCCCAAGGGCCCAGAGGTGCGCGGGGCCTGGCCCAGGAGGGCTGCAGGAAGAGCCACATTTCACAGCGGGGAGGGGAGGCCATGACTTCCTGTGACCCGACCCTCAGCCTTCTGAAGGCAGCCCTGGGACCCTTCTCCTGACCCAGCTCTCTCACCTGGTCCAGACTGCCAGCTGCCTGGACTGGAACCTCGTGACCCCGGTCTACTCGTCAGCACTGAGCTCCTTCCTGACCAAGCGCAATAGCCCGCTCACGGTTCCCATGTTTCTCAGCCTCTTCTCCCGGCACCCAGTGAGTGTGGGGGCCTGCGCTGTCCCATCGGGGCCCCTGCGCAGCCCAGGCCCCCCTCACTGCTCCTGTCATTCCCCACCAGGTGCTCTGTAAGAGCCTGCTGCCCATCCTGGTCCAGCACATAGCAGGCCCCGCGCGACCTCGCCATCAGGTAAGCAGCTTCCCAGATCCCAGCCCAGGGCCTGTCTGAATTACCCGCTTAACCTACTTTTTATTGGGTGTTTTTGAGGCCCCAGAGCGCTGCCCTGGTGAATGAGGGCATGGCTGTCCCTGCCAGCCGGCCTCGGCTGCCGCACATGCTCTCTCTGAAGGGGGTGGTGGCACCAAGGGGCTGGGGGGCAGGGCCGCCTCTGCCTATCTGGCCTGACCCTCTGTCTCCTGAGAGCTTGTGCTCTGGCCTGCGCAGAGGACGCCCTGGCAGTGTCTGCTCAGGGACTGTCAGGGACAGGCAGGCTGGAGGAATGTGGCACAAAGCTAGTTACAAGCAGGAGCTGTCCCCACCTCCATCCAGCTGGGAGCCCTGCCTGCCCCCAGGCCTCTGTGTCTCCCACCTGCCCAAGGCACAGGAGCGGATACCACAGAGCCCAGAGCAGCAAGCGCCTCCCGCACAGCCTGGAGCAGGAGTGACCTTACCAGCCCGGCTGGCTGCTGAGCGCTGTGGATCCCCGAGCCTCGGCGCAGCATGCCAAGGCCCGGCTCCTGGTAACCACGCTCTCCCAACCCAGGCCCAGGCCTGCCTGCTGCTCCAGAAGACCCTGTCCATGCGGGAGCTGAGGGCATGCTTTGAGGACCCCGAGTGGAAGCAGCTGATTGGCCAGATCCTGGCGAAGGTCACTGAGGTAACAACCCCAGCAGGAATGGTTCTCTGGGAACCAAGGGGCAAGGACCACTTGGAACCTGAGCCTCCAGTGTGGGATTTGGGGTTGTCCGGGGAGATGTTTCATCCCTCGGAAAATGGAAGGGCTCTGAGCAGCTCTCTGGAGTGCCTCAGCGGGCTCCTCCTCCCTAGAACCTAGGAGCGCTGGGGCACGCACAGACCAAGGCGGAGCACCAGAAGGAGCTGTCCTCCCTGGAGCTGCTCAACACTCTCTTCAGGAGCGTCCTTCACGAGGTGGGGCACGAGCCTGCGGGCCTGAGCTCAGGATGGAACAGGCATCGTGCTGGGCTCCTGGGGAGGGGGCCCTGTGGGAGAGATCCTGGGTGCCAGGGTGCAGGGTCTGAGCTGTCTTTATCAGGAGAGCAGAGAAGCCATGGATGGAAGGAGTGACTCGGGAAGGGCAGTCACACTGTCCCTGTGGGGTGGGGGTGAGAGAGAGTGTTGTCAGGTCCAGCGAGAAAGCAGAGAGGAGCTGGAGGGGATTCGGGGAGAGGGGCGCGGGGGACCGCTTTCCAGGAGAGGGAGGGCCCGAGCCTGGGAGGCAGCTACAGGTGGGCATGTGGCTCCCGCAATCTGGCCTGGAGGGATGGGTCCTGGAGTCCTCGGCACAGATGCTGGCCAGAGCCCAGGTGGAGGGCACGCTCGCCAAGAGCATGCTGGTGGGAGGAGGCAGGCTTGGGACGGGGCCTTGCAAAGCAGAGTGGGCGTGAGGGAGCCAGGAGAGCGGAGTCTGGGAGCTGGTGGGTTTCAAAAATAACCCGTTCCGTACAGGCAGGGGGCAAGGTGGGAGGAAAGCTTTGGCAACCTGGAGGTGACTGAAGGACACCCTCAGAGGTGGGCAGGGTAGAGCCCCCACAGGAGGGAAGGACACCCAGGGGCTCTTTTCTCCTCCGGGGTGTGAGAACAGTGATTTACAGGCAGGAGTGGCTGAGGCCGGGGAGGGCAGGGGTCACTGGCGAGGTAGCAGCCAGGCCACGGTGGGAGGGCCAGGGCCAAGAGCCTGGGAGAGGCCCTGCCTCCTGTCACCGCAGCAGCTGCCGCCTTCCCACCCCTGCAGAAGCTGACCTTGGACCTGACGGGGCTCCTGGGCGTGCTGCAGGGCCAACAGCAGAGCCTACAGCAGAGCCTGCGGCAGGGGGAGCACTCCACCGGGTCCAGCCGCCTCTACGACCTTTACTGGCAGGCCATGAAACTCCTGGGAGTCCAGTACGTTCGGGCACGAGGACCCGCACCTTGGGAGGGGGCTGGAAAAGCTTCACGCCCCCACACATGCACACTCTAAAGTGCACACTCGGTTGTGGGAGCTTTGGGCAGCGTGGGTCCCATAAGACCGTGAAGTGGAGGTGGCTCCCGCCCTCGCCGGGCACTTTCCTACCTTGCTCACTTTCCCCCAGGCGCCCCAAGCTGGAGAAGAAGGACACCAAGGAAGTCCCCAGTGCCGTCCAGAGCCCCGTGAGCATGAAGCGGAAGAAGAAGGGGTTCTTGCCAGAGACCAAGAAGCGTAAGAAACGCAAGTCAGAGGATGTCGCACAAGAGGAGGGTGCCAAGCCTACAGCCACTGCTGGGGCGCAGCCCCCCAGCACAGGCAAGAAGAAGAAGAGGAAGAGGACAAAGGACAAAGCCCCAGCCCAGTCCCAGGTGAACGGGACGCCTGCTGTCAAGCGTCCAGCCCCGGACACCTCCACCCTGAGCCCCAGCACCCCTGCCAAGACCCCAAAGCTACAGAAGAAACACTAGAAGCCGTCCCAGGTGAATGGAGCCACTCCCGTGTCCCCCGTGGAGCCTGCAGTCAAAAAGAAGCATCGGAAGGCTCTTCCCAAAAAGGAGGTCTCAGGCAAGTCACCGCAGTCCGCCCTGCCACGGAAAAAGGCCAGGCTGTCTCTGGCCAGCAGGAGCCCCAGCCTGTTCCAGAGCGGGGCCAGGAAGAAGAAAGTGCAGATGAAGAAGGTGAAACGGTCCTGAACGCAGGCCCCCCTCAGCCCCTGCCTCCCCAGCCCTAGAGACTATTTTTTCACCATGATTTTAATTAATAAATAAGCCATAGTCGGAGGCACTCGCTCTGGCACTGAGTGGTGGGTCTGTTGCCAACCCTTCAGAGTGTCCGTGGGCAAGCACAGCCTCAGCTGATTTCTCAGCGGTCCCAGGGCACAGACAAGGCCCTGCTTCTGCCGCCCGGCTGGCTGATTCTCAGCCCGTAGAACACATGCCCTGCACAGAGCTGGTCCCCGGGGCTGGTGTCCAGGTAGGTTGGTGCGGTTTGGCACACTGGCCAGGTCACAGGTGTGACCACTCCTCCTGTCCCCATCCCTAGGCTGTTTGCAACCAGGGCATGATTTAAATAGGTTTATTTTTTCATTTACAAGAGGAATATATTTGGCTTCTCTCTTAAGACTCTGAGATTCACAATCAGCAGCTCTAAAAAATAAAGGAGCAGTTTGGCTTCCGGAAGGAAGAGGAGGCAACACTTGGACCTGGTTCTTGTACAACAAGAAAACATTGCTGGGGCCCCGGCTGAGGCTGGGGTGGGGGTGGAGGCCAGCCTGGTCTTTGGGGGGTACCACCCCCACCCCGCCCCCTTGTCAGGCCCCCAGGGTGCCCCAGAGCTCGGTGGGTGGGTATTCCACTAGCTTACACACCACTGAAGCCACGGCCAGCCAGTCACTAAGGGGCGGGAAGAACGCTATCCCAGCTGGCTCTTGGGGTCTCCTAATGGCCACAAGGACCAGAACCACCTTGATTGCAGCAAATGTGCAGGAATGGTGTGGAGCTGGGGGGATAAGCTCCCCCAAGAGGGGTTGGGGCTGGTGTGGAGCTGGCAGCTGCACCCAGGTGTGTGTACAGACGGAAGTGGGGTGATCAGAAGCTAGGGGGAAGGCCTGGCCCCATGGGCCTAGTATATGAGGAGCAGCGGCAGCCAGCGTTGGGGACAGGGTGGGCCTCAGCCTCCGCCAGGCTCATCCCTGGAGCAGGAAGCCTCATGGATAGCTGTTTCCTCCAGCAGCCAGAGTCCTGGCTCCTGCCCCATGGATTCTGGGAATGGTCCCCTGGGCCCTGCCCCTGGAAAAGTCTCAGCCCAGCCTGGAGGAGGGAATGGGTTCCTGGCTGGAAGGGGGTGGTCCGGGAGGGGGCGGACAGCAGAAGCACTCTAGGGGTCTGCAGAGATGGGCTGGTGGGTAACTCCCAAAGATCTTTAGCCTGGGGGCACGGGTGGTATACAGCTGCTGCCAGGGCCTTCACCCCTGGTGAGGCCAGCTCCTTGTCTGGGGATGGTCCCCAGCTAGGAGACCTCTAGGCTAAGAGCCAACCCAAGGCAGGGAGACAAGTGTGCTCCAGAGTGGCCAGCTGGGCCAGGAAGTGCTCAGCGACTTGGGTGCCCAGTTCCATTTGCCAGGTTGAGTCCAAACCCCCAAGGTCAGAGCCCAGCTGAGAGGCAGTGGACTCTGCACACCAGGCCCTCCGTGAGCCTCAGAACCTGAACTGGCGCTCTGAGGCCTGGGCCGTCTCTTCTCCGTACAGGCCAGGAGCTGACGGGTCTTCAAAGCTGTAGATGGTGCCCTGCCCAGCAGGCTTTGTGGGAAAGTCCAGCCCCTTGGCCCTGTGGTCCAGGGAGGGCAGGGACTTGCCCAAGATCATATAAGCTGGTGACAGGCCAGGCTGTCCTGATATACCCAGTTGAGGCTGTCTTCTTCTCCCTTGGCCCCAGGGGCCCTGCAGCCCAAACCCAGGGCTGGAAATCTGCCCAACTTCGTGGCCCCAATGCACACAGCCTTCCGGGTTAACTGAAGACACTGCCTCTTCTTGGAACCAGGGCCACTCCATGGGCCCAGGCCAGAGAGGGGTGCCCAGCTGTGGATGGCACAGAAAGCTTTGGGACAGCCCGGCGGGCCCAGGGTGCCGTAGGGCACCTCCCAGACTAGGTAGAAGTGCGAGCTCTTCATTGTCCCAGCGGCACCTGCAGGGAGGGGTGTCAGGTGAGAAGCAGAGCTTTGGGGGGCTCATTCCAAGGCTTCCCTCCTTCATTTCCTTGCCGTATAGAGAAACAAGCCTTTGGGCTTGGGGCTATGACCCCAGGTATCGCACTGCTGGGACGCTGCAGCTCCCACAGGCCGGGCCCTAGGGAAGGTCAGAGTAGGAGTCGGCCCTGGTACGGCTAGGATTTGGGAGGACAGGATCCAAACAGCGAGGAGTTCCTGGCCAGCACGCCCTGACCCCTGCCATGGCCCTGACCCCTGCCCTGCCCCGGCCCTTCTGAGGAAGGAAGGGAAGCTGATTTACTGGAAGAGGGAGCCTGCCCTCCCACTCATGGCTCTGTCAGTAAATTCCTCCGGCAACAGCTTAAGAGAATGAGACCAAACCCAGAGTTGGGATGTGCTTAGGCAGGAGGTGAATGGGGGAGAAGTGATTCCTGTCCCCTAACCCTGGATTTTCCCCTGCCACAAGGAGTGCCACCCTAAGCCCCCACAGAATCTCCCTGGCCTGCACTCACCGCCTCAGACTTTCACGGATGCGGGCGGCACCACCAGCTGGTTCACCCTGGGGGAGAGACGGGCGGGGGTCAGGGTGGCTCATCAGCGGGGGCCGGGCCCGGGCACTGCTCTGGCGCATCGCATCGCGGGGGCCGGCGGACCGGAGGTGCTGGGCAGGGACCTCGTCAGCCCCAGGGGGAGGTGGGAGAGCCCAGGGGTGGGGAGAGGAGAGAGAGAGAGGAGTAAAGAAGAAAGGAGAAAGAAGTCAGAAAACGAGAGGAAAAGGAAAAGGAGGGGTTCCCAGCTCTGAAACCCATTTAACTCCAGAGAAAAACCCCCATGTAGAACCACCAGGAATAGGCCTGGCACCCGCCGGCCGGGGCCCCTGTGGGCTCCCGCAGCTCCAGGCCAACGCTGGCTGCGAGCCAGGGCCTGGGGGCTGATGTGCAGCTGTGACTGGGCCCTGGACCCCAGCAGCCACGTTGCCCACCCACACGCACAGTAGGTCACCGTACCCTCGACCCACCCTGGAGCAGCAGGCCCACCCTCACCCCCACTCACTGCTGCTCAGCCTTGGCGCGGTCACTGAGGAAGAAGAGAGCAGTGGCGAGGAAGAACATGCCCCCCAGGACCACGATGAAGGGGCAGAGCATGAGGGCGTAGCCCAGGCTCAGGAACTCCCAGAGTGGGGAGTCCTTCGTGCTCTGGCGGATCAGGTCCGAGATCTGCGAGGATCGGGGGAGGCAGACATCAGGACAGGGCCGCGCCCACAGTGCCTCCCGCCTCCCCAGGCCAGCTGCACCGGGCTACTCACGTAGCCGATGAGGTAGGGGCTGCCGGCGTCCCCCAGCAGGTGGGAGGTGAAGCTCTGCAAGGCCACGGCGGTGGCCCGTCGGGTGGGGATGACCACGTACTGCGGGAGAGGCAGGCAGGTCGGTGGCTGGGGAGCCAGGCCCACCCATCCCCACCTCCGAAGCCCCCCGTGCCCTTGGGCTCAATCCTGACCCAGAGTCTTGGCACCTCTCTCCCCTGGGCCCTTCCCTCCTGCCCACCCCAGCGGCGTGGCTGCTCCTCCGCCCCACATGCCCCTCCCCAAGCTACCCACTCACGGCTTCAGGACTCTCTCGGGACAGGGAGCTTCCAAACCTCCAGCCCCAGCCCAGACCACTCTGACCTGCCCCAGACTGAACTCGTCATCGGCCCCCAAACCTGCCGAACCCCTAGGCCCTCATCTCAGAGACAGAAATCTTCGCCTCCCTCCCCAACCACATCCAGTCAAGGGGAGAACAATTTAGGGGTCACCCTGGTGCTAGGTAGTAGAGGCCTTTAGTCCAGAGCTCTCTGACCCTTGGGGTAGCTGAGCCATCGGCAATGGCAGGGCTGCCTTAGGTGGTGCACTTGGCCCACGGTGGGCAGGCGAGTGCTGTGGCCACGGGCGCCGAGGCCCAGAGAGGCATTCCTGAAGGATCACAGGAGGGGCAGCTCTGGAACTAGCACCCTGGTTTCTCTACCCCTTGCCCTCCCCTCCCGACAAGTGAAAGACCCTTCGCCCCCTCCATGAAGACCCGGCAAAGCCTAGGTGTGCCTGGGACAGGGTATGGTGAAGCAGGACCCTGCCTGGAAGAGCCTCCACTTGTACCTGGGGGCACCTTCTCCACCAAATGCCAGCAACCACTGGGCCCAGATCCCCCATCAGACCAAGTAGGCCCTGACCCACAGGGTTGCAGCTCCAAAGCTGGGTGGGCCAAAGTCAGACAGGGGGGCTAGGGCAGGGCAGGCAACACCAGCTCACAGGTGCCCCTGAGCAGCCCCCTGTGCCCACGTTCCCGCTGCCTCTCCTATTGAGAGCACCAGCCTTTGGGGGCAGCAAGTGCCAGCAGCCAGCGCCCCCTGGGCACCCCCGTGGCAGGGGGAGGTGGGGGTGGAAAGAGACCTGGATCTAGTGAAACTGAGTGGCCCCATTTCTAGCAATAGTCACTTGGCAGTGACACTTAATAAACTGGGACATGATTTCCCTGGGAACCAGACCCTGTCAGCAGCTGCCGGGGCCTACCCCAGGGGACCGAGGCCAGGGAGGGCTCCTGCCCAGCACCAAGGGCACTTGAGTCACAGGGACTTGCTGCTCCCCTCACTCTGGGCCTGGCACTGACCCTGCTCATCCCCGCTGGCCCCACGCTGAGCACAGAGCGGAGTCAGACCTCCCACCACCTTCACCCAGCCCAGGGGCTGGTGGGGGACAGAGAGAGAGCCCAGGGCAAGTGGGCGTGCAGGGAAGCTCGGGCAGGGTGAGGCTGGCTTCCTCAAGGAAGGGAGCTAGCAGGGACCCCGGTGCCAGGCAGACTCATCTCCTGAGCTGTCCCATGCCGTGACACCAAACCTCGAGCACCCTGAGGGTCCACCCACGAGGACTCCCTGCCCCAGGCCCTCCCAGGCCCTCCCAGACATTCCCCACAACACAGTCCCCTGCACGCTCTTCTCCCAATCCCGTCCTGATTCTGACCTGGAGGATTCCCCAGAACGGGACCAAGTGTCACACTCGCTCCTGCCACCCCCAGACTGCCTCAAGTTCCTGGGCCCACAGCCCCTTCTGGCTGCTCCCAGGGTGCTCCCGTCCCCACCCAGGGACACAAGCCCCTGCCAGCTGCTCAGACAGCCCTTTGTCCCTGGCCGGCTGGTCTGCAGCCCATTGTTGGGCCTGTGAAGACGGCCTCTGTCCAGCCAGCCCCAGCCACAGGCACTCAGGCGGGCACGCCTGGGACCCAGGCTGAGCTGGGAGGGGCAGAGCCCACGGACGCTCACGCGCTGGGGGAGGAGCGCTGGCAGGCAGCGCCACCTCGGTGCCAGCCTGGCACTACCAGCCTCCCAGCCACTAACCTGAGCCTCAAGACACCGCCTCCCTCCCCGGCCCCACATCTCACCCCGTCTGCCTGCTCCATCCTCTGTGTTCTGGCCCTGCTCTGGTGCAGACCCCCAAATCTCTGATCCCCTCCTTGCCTCTGGGTTCACCCTCCCCTCACCAAGCCCTGCCAGCTCTCCTGCCCCTTCGCTGCCCTCTCTGGCTCCCTGAGAAGTCAAGAGGCCTGGGCCAGCACAAGATGACCTTGGCCTGCCTGGCTCACCATGAGGATGTCCGCAGTGATGGCCCAGTTAGAAAACAGCAGCGTCTCCCCAACAAAGATACAGATCTGCCCAGGAGAGAGCAGAGCAATCGTCAGGGGACCCCTCCACCCACCAGCAGCCCAGGCTGCCCCTGCACACTGGCTGCTAGTAGGGAGCCCCCAAAGCCTCCTTCCCCGGCCCCCATCTCCTAACAGTCAGGATCACAACGAATTAGTGGGTTGTCCAGAGACTTCAAGCCACGCCCACAGCCCTGAGACACCCAGGCGTGGACAGAGCAGGAGCAGGCGGCCAAAGGACGGAGCCTCCCCGTGGGGAGGGAGGGTCTAGCCAGTCAGACCAGACTTCTGTTCCAGAACCTCCCGAGGCCCAGCCCCAGCTCCCCCCAGCACCCTTGCCTCCCCCCTGCACTCACATAGGCTCCCACGATGCTGCTCTTGGCGGCCACAAAGATCAGGCAGATGAAGATGGCAGAACCCAGCATGCCCACAGCACACACCAGTGGGTCAGCCCGCTGGGTCCGCAGGCGGCACCAGCGTGTGGCTCCTGCACCCGTGACCACGCCCAGAAAGCCGGTAAAGCAGGTGATGGCCCCGAAGATGAGACTGTGGGGACAGAAGACAGTGGGGCGCAGGTCGAGAGGCAAAGCTGAGGGAGGGGAGCTCTCCCGTCCAGGGTCCCGCACCACCTTGTGTCCACCCCTCCCGGCCCTACCTGTCCTTGGCCCCACAGGGTGGGCTGTTGCACGTCTCCACCGTCTTCTGCACGACCTGAGCGCGGTGCAGGTAGAGCGGGATCCACATGCCCAGGGCCCCCGTGGCGAAGGATACGGCGGACGTGGCCAGGGAGGAGAAGACGTAGCTGCGGCTGGGGAAAGGCCAGGACACCCTTCAGTTCCCGCAGGCAACCCCACGGGTCAGGGCCAGGAGGCTGCCTCTTCTCCCCCAGCCTGCTGGCCCACACCTCCCCCCCGGGACAGAAGGCCTCAAATGCCTCCCCTTACAGGCCCTGGGGGTGAGGCTTCAGGGTGCAGGAATAATAAACTCGAGTGGCCAAAATGTCACTCCTAGTACCATGGGCAGTGGAGATGGTAGGGAGTCCGAGTGAGGGTGCTGGTGGGCTGCCCGGCAGGGGGGAATGGTGGGGGCTTGTCATGTCGACACCCTTCCCTCTCCCCACCGGACCTCTCCCAGCGGTACTCACTTTCGGATCAGGGCCTTCATGTCACGAAGCCACGAGGTCCGTGCCTTGAGCTGTCCCCCGAGCTGGTCGGCATGGCCTCTCTTAGTGGTTGGGACCAGGACGAGGATGAGCGTTCCTGTGATCATGCCCAGGACAGGGGACACCTGGTGGCGAAGCAAGCACAAAGTTAGGGGACCAGGGCCCAGTCGGCGTCGTCTCTGCTGCACTGGGAGGGGCGCAGGCAGCTGTGCCTTCTCCGGCCCCAGCTGCCTCCACTGCACTGGTACCTGCCCAGCCCTCCTGACTGCAGGGTGAGCAAAGCCACCAGGGACGAGGTCAGCCAGGGGCTTGGGGTGCAAAATGGAACGTCCAGACCAGGCACAGGACAGGATGGAGAGGGTGAAAGGAAGGCTGACGGGCCAAAGGAAGGGATGGATGAACGGATCAATGGATGGACAGATGATGGATGCTAGATGGATGGATAGGTGGAATGATGACTTTGAAGGAAGAGAGTTCACTCCTGGGGGCAGGGAGCCAGATACCAACCCTGCTCATCCCCCTGGGGCCAGGGAAGCTCCCCGGGTGGGCTCGTCACCCTGTCGGGCACTGGCAAGGGACTGGCTGGCCATGAAGCTTGCAGCTAATAGAAGCTGGAGGCTGTCATTTGGGAGGGGCCCACACGGGCCCACACCAGCACCTCCAGCAGCCCGTGAGAACACAGAAATCTGTCCCCACCCCCACCGGCCCGGGAGCCATGGGCTGGGGAGTTCCTCTCCAAGCCACCCTCGCTCGCCCCCCAACCAAGAAATTCCACGGAGGCTGATTCCTTCCTGCTTTTGAGGAAAAAACACTTTGTCTTAAGCTTCCGCTCCTCCGAGAGACTGGGATCTCTGTTTCCTCCGATTGCACTGTCCTGTGGCCTTGGTCACTTGCCCCGAACCCTCCGGCGAGACAGGAAGTAGCTCCAGACCCGGGAGGCCCCACACCTAGGTCTTGTCCCAGCCTCACACTAGCACAGCGCCAGGGCTCGAGCAGGAAGCGCCGCTGTGGACCTGGAATTTCCTGACATGGCGGGAGAATTCTTGGTCCTCTCAACCTGGGACTCCCAGCGTGGAAGATTCCAACCCTCAGACTGAGGGTGGCGGGGCTGTGTCTCTCTCGCCCCACACCTGAGCTCCGTGACACCTCAATTTGGACTAATCTAGAAGGGCAAGGACTTCAGAGCCCAGGCTGGCGAGGGAGGAAGACTAGGGGTCGCGGCCTGGGATGTGGACTAGGTTGGAATCTCTGGGCAACTCCAGGACAAGAGCTGGACTAGGGGCACCTCGTGGGTGGGGACCTAGGGCTTACCCTCAAGGCCCAGTGCCAGTCCCCAGCTGCCTGCTTCACGCTGGAGCCAGTGATGTAGCCCAGGCCGCTGCGGAGAAGACGGACATGTGTCAGGTTGGGCAGGACGGGGGCCGGGGGCAGGGAACGCTCACTGGTCTACGGGGCAGGGAACACTCGCTGGTCTACGGGGCAGGCCCCCACCAAACCTCCCAGCCAGCTGGCCAGGGAGCAGGTCCAGGCATTTCTCCAAGGCTGACCGCCCACATGTTCAGTTAGCCGAGGGCACCTGCCTGGGCCAGAACCCCGGGGGGAGGAGTGCCCAGAAGTCTGAGGGACCTCGTCCGGATCCTCACCCAAACCCTGGCATCTCCCGCTCTCACCTGCCCAGCGGGATGGCAAAGTAGAAGACAGACAGCATGAGCGTGCGCGTGTTCTTGGTGAAGAGGTCGCCGATGATGGTGGGCGCGATGGTGGAGTAGCTGGCCTCACCGATGCCCACCAGCCCCCGAGACAAGACCAGCAGCCAGAAGTACTGTGGGGGAGGGCAGAGTATGCTGGGGGCCTGCCCGCTCC
>CAUYSK010065384.1:0-10596 GCA_963575035.1 Avahi laniger
GTAGTCCCAGCTACTTGGGAGGCTGAGACAGTAGGATTGCTTGAGTCCAGGAGTTTGAGGTTGCTGTGAGCTAGGCTGACGCCACGGCACTCGTTCCAGGCAAGAGAGTGAGACTCTGTCTCAAAAAAAAAAAAAAAAAAATCCACTTTTATCCTAATATGCAATCTGGAAATATGTAACTTTTTTCTTTGTATCTTAATGGGATAAGTGGTTGTGAAGAGGGTGACTGACGGCTCTAAATTATTAGAAGTTTTCTCAGTTCCCCACCCTACGACCTTGCATGGCTGCCCTGGTAACTGATCATGTCACATGTTTCCCACTTTAGGATGATAAATATGTTATAGAGGGGAATTTTTAAAAATTCAATCAATATCTGAAAGTACAAAAAACACAAAAATAAGGATGCAGTGGGGCATTATTTGTAATTAATATTAGTAATATTAACATTTGTCATTAAATTTAGTAAATTAGTATTTTATTAAACTATCTGAAACTGTTACCAAAAGAGGTTGTTTTTCTAAGCTAAATATTTTCTTTAAACACAGTTTAAATATATTTGCCCTTACCAGTTTCTATGTGAAACATTTGACTTTTCAAGTGAAAGCATTTGATGATTTTGCCAGTAAAAAAGCCTCAAATGTACAACTTGGTTGTACATTTCAAAGGAGACAGCTTCGGCAAGGAGTTGGGGAGTTGTCTTTTGTTTTGTTTTTATTTTTTTATTTCAAAATATTAAGGGGGTACAAATGTTTTTGTTACATGGATAGCTTTTGTAATGCTTGACTCAGGGCTATAAGTGTGCCCATCACCTAAATAGTGTTCGTTGTACCCGTTAGGTAGGTTTTTGCCCATCCCCTCCTCTAGCCTCCTTCCTGCTTGAGTTCCGATGACTTTTACTTCCCTCGGTGAACGTGTGTGCCCCTCAGTTGGTTCCAATTTATTGGAGAGTACATGTGGTGCTTGTTTTTCCCTTTTCGAGATACTTCACTTAGGATAATAATTTCCAGTTTCATCCAAATTGCTGCAAAAGGCATTAACTCATCCTTTTTATCACTGAGTAGTACTCCCTTTGCCAGCTGAATCACCTTGAGAAGTTATTTGACCTTCGTCTTAGAATTGTCATGTACAAAATTCAAATAATCAGCTATTCCACAAGATTGCTGTGCCAATGAAATTATGTGTGCAAAAGCACTTGTAAACTGTAAAGTACCACATAAATATTAGTTATGATTATGGCTTCATCTACCATAACATCACAAAAACATCATGGAATAGGAGGAGCCTGTTTCTTTTTTCCAAATGTGCTCCCCTGTAACATAAGCAGTGGAGACGTTTTCTATTTGCTTCCTTGATTTTTCTTTCTCCCATTCTTTTACTGTGGTCCGTAACTTAAATATTACTATCTTAACTATTTCTAGATGTTCAATTCAGTGGTATTAAGCACATTCATACTGCAGTGCAACCATCACCACTCTCCATTTTTTCATCTTGCAAAACCGAAACGCTATGTATAAAGCAGGAGCTTCCCATTCTCCCCTTCCTGCTGCCTTGTATCTTAAGGTAGTTTAGAATTCGAGTGCTGCTCCCACCTTAGCCCTAACACAGAATTCACTGCCAACCAGAAATGTAACAGTGGTCATCTCAAGTCCATCTGCTACCGCCACTGTTTTTAGTCCTGGCAAGATAAACAGAAGACATGGTGAAGAAATACTGTAATGCAGAATTTGCACAAGAGGAATTTGCAATTCAGTTACATGTAGAAAGTCTTATTATTTTGAAAACTTTTGGACATAAGGATTCTTCTAGAAATATATCCTACGAAATAACCGGGGATGTTTACAAAGAGTTATCTGATAATAGCTAAAAATTGTAAGTAGGTCTGCTGAATTCCCATCAATTGCAGATTAGTTTAAAAATTGATGATATGTGCATACAATGAACAGATATAACTACTATATATTTCATTATAAGATAATACTTAAAAATATGGGACACGTTTATGCTGTAATATTAAGGTAAAAAAATTACAAAGCAGTATATGTACTTTTTTGATATTATTAATACTTTTCTGATATTACCCAATTGATATTATGCCAACTAAGTAATAAAAATAGCATGGCTATGTGTGTATGTGTGTGTATACATATGCATATACCTATACATATGCATATACCTGTATTCACACATATATATGAAAATGCTAGAAGACATACAGTAAAATGTTAATGGCAATTAATATTCTGGGTGGCAGAATTATTAGTAATTTTAATTTCTCCCTTGCAATTTTTTATGTTTTGCAATTTTTTCAATGACCATCCATTACATTTATAATCAGGAACAAAATTTAATTAAATAAAAACTCAGGCATAGGCCACCTCTAAAGCAAACCCAGCAATGAACTCTGAAGTATTTCGGCTATGAACACTTAAGTAATTGGAAATTGGGAGGACCGTAAAAAGTAGTCACTGGGGGCCAGTATTTGAATGAAAAACCCAAAGAGCTTGTTTCGGATCATGTCGACTTTCACATTACTAATATAATTAAAGCATGTAAATCAGTTGAACAACATGCCACTCACCCTTCAGACACACGTCACAGCTGTCTGCATGCTCACTATCTCCACCTTGCTCAATTTTTACAGTTTTTAATATGAATATCAATTCCCTTTTTCATAAACCTAACATATAAATGCCACAACCCCTCTGAGGGATTTCCCCAGGCTTCATTTTAGGCTCCACAAGAAAGGATGTAAAAGAGACTTTTCTTTTGTAAAGTGATTCTATAATTCTGTCCAATATCCATCATTTTCAAGGCCAAGTAATCATATTTAATAGATCCTAAATTACATTCTGTCAGGCAAGGATTCCCCTGATGATATTAACCAGAGCAGAGCACTGACAGTCAGAGGCTTGAAAGTAAGATATTGTTCCACAAAGGGCTTACAAGCTGCGCTTTGCAGGGGTCGACCCCACTACGTCTGGAGTGGTGTAGGATCTGTGCCTTCATCACAATCCTCAGCCTTCCCCAAGTTGCCCACAAACCACCCCCTGATTTCCTGTGCTAAAAATCACTTTCAAAATTAAATTACTTGGCACACTTTCGACCCTTTCCTTTGAGGAAATTGCCATCGTGAATTTATTTTTACAGCACTGCTCTAGCAAGACAGCGAAGTGTGTAAGAATCTGCCTACACTATCTCCATTCTGGTCCCTCGTAGGAAAACTGAAAGAGAAAAACTGAATGAGAGGAGAAAGCTGGAGCGATGCCATCACGGCCTGTGCTGTTTATATGAGTGTTACAAAGTATCAGGGTGAAGAGCTTTTCCTGAAAGGAAAGATTGTAAGGTCATAATGCTAGAAAATGAGGCAACAGGTTTTCCTTTGAAAAAGGACATCTTGGACCAGATTTTCATAAGGAGGAAAGTTCCCGCTGCTCCTTCTTTGAGCATTTCTATTAGAGTAGCTTTATTTGTGGATTTTACATCTCAAAGGCATTAAAGAATAAGAAGATATCGAAAATAAACATTTTTCCCAAATTAAACAAAGTTTAAGTTTTTGATGCTTTAGTTATTAAAACAATTCAAGCACAAATCCTTGTTTTAAACTGAATCTTCATTCAAAATCCAATTATGAGCTCTTGCTACATGCCTAACACTTATTGATGCTTTATGTACATGAACTCATTTCCTCCCTAGAAAGGCTCTGTAAACTGCAGATATACTTATCCTAATGTTAGAGGTGGTACTTACAAGACGGCCACTTCCTTATTTGTAAAGTTTTAGGACGGCTTGGGCTGTAACAGTTTGGGCCACTCTCAATTTTATGATAATAGTCTTACCACAGAGAATTGATTGTCATTGTTCTGGAAAAAAATAATCTCACCCAGTTGCTCCAAACTTCAAGGTATACACATCTCGAAATTCTTACCTACAGAAGAACTGTTAAAATACTGAAGGGTAGAGTAAGAAGGAGGGGATAATGGTGGTTGACTTTTAACATTTTGGAACAAGTAGTAGGATGCTGAGCCTATAGCAGCAGCAGCAGAAAAAAATATTAAACCATTGTCAACATATCTGTTTTATAATTTGGGACAAACATACTTTACACAAAGGGACAAATTTTGTCTGCTGTCTGGCCTTTTTTTTTTTTTTTACTTCTCTCCCCTCTCTTTTAAGTTCTGGAGTTTCTGTGTCTTTCTTTTGCTCTTCTTTGCCAATTCTTTTATTTTTACTCACACTTCTATTTTACCATCACTCTTTCTCTGATCCCTTAATTTTTTCCTATACCTAAAAAAGAGAAAGTGAAATAAAATGAATCCAGACTTTACGCTTTCCCTTTAAATGTAATAAAACACAGGTGCAAAAACTGAAGGACGGAATTGGCTGGTTTCATGATGGTTTCTTCATCTTTCATCATCATTAACTCCTCTCGCTACTCTCCTCTTCTTTACTTCCTCCTTTCCAATAAGTCACTTCCTTCTTTTCAATAAATCACCAAGGCTAAGATTTAAAAGCACTTTACCATATTCTGATACACTACAGTAGTTTAATTTTCATATCAGTCTAACCCAAATTGGTTTCTCATTGACAGAGCTCAGCTGACACCTCCTTGCCCGCTGAGCCCGCCAAATGGAAAATCTCAGTGAAACCTGTATTATCATTTATTTCCACTATGGAAATATTAAGCAAGCTGGAATGTGGTGATTTCTTTAAATATTTTTTATCATAACACAATTATTAGAATAAGGAAAAATTCATAATTTCCTTGGGAATGAGCTCGGGTTTCAAAGAGAGGGTTTATTTAAAATCTGACTGTCAGGTCTCCAGTGAACTTTGGTAATTTATTTTGCCCGGACATGTTAATATACTATAATACTTACCTTCCTCTCAGTACTGTTATTATTTTTTAGAAAAGAGTTGGCACTCTTTTATCTTTTAATGGGGTTATTTTTAAATGGATTTTCCCATTTTAACTCTATTGAATAAACAATGACAGCCACTTGTATTTGTGTCACATTTTATATTTTTTAGAGAACTTTCATAGCATTATCTGTTTAATCCTCATTAAAACACCAGACACTTGCCAGGCACTGGGATAGGCATTGTGGGGAAGATGAAAACATTGCACAGTCCCCTTCCTGAGAGGTTGGAGAGGGTCTGTGGGGACATGTGGAATAATTCCAGACAGAATAATGCATTATGAGCTTCAACAATTATAGTGCTTCACAGAAACTGGGTACCAAATTATTAATTATATTGTCCTTTGATAGCATTTATCACATTACATTTTAATTTGATAAATTGAATCAGTCAGCTTCTCCCACTAGGTTTAAGGGAAGAGATGACGTCTTATTGGTCTCTGCCTTCCCAGCACCAAACACGGGGCCTTAAACATTATAGCCAATTCCTCTTCAGTGAATTAATGAATGAAATGAATATATGCCTACATATATATATATACCCATACATGTTTAATTGAGAATTCCAGAAAAGCAGGATCTTCTATATAATAAAAGAAAATAAATGAATCGGTTTTTGTTAACGGAAGTATTGTCTTAGTGTTAATACAAAGCCGGTATACATTAGGTTGCCACGTTAGTTTCCAACTCCTTATGAAGATGAAACTGTGATGGTCAAGGTCAGGCTCCTAAGAAGGATCAAATTCCCACATTCACTATCATTTTGAGGGTGAGATCCTTCAGATGCTTGCCGGCCACCATCCTAACTATATTTGATTGTCAACTTTGGGGGGCAAAGGAAAAAGCTATTTGACATAGGAAGAAAATATGAACTTAAAACTTTGCTTTCTCACATGTATATAGCATAGAAAGCACCTGGTCAAATTTCTAACCTGGTTTAATTTTTAAAATTCCTTCCTTTTCTTTGCTCTTTGATATATCACATTTGGAGAAGTGTTGGACTTTATGTAGGTTTGATTAGGCAAACTCTGAAAGCAAGATGACAGTACTGTTCCTTTTTGTGAAGATTGCCTAAAAAACTCTTTCATCTGGTAGCCTTTTTTCCAGACAGGTTAGAAGAAAACCTTTCAGTGCCAATGCCAATGCCTTTATCCATGACACATCAATTTAGACACAATGTTTATTTCTATTCCTCTGATTTTGGCAGCTGGGCTCCTTACATCCACCTCTTGGCTTTCCTTGTTCAGGAGTGAGGATCAATGTGGCCCTTCAGTGGGGAGTTGATCAGGAGCCGCCTGCCATCTCTGGGTTCATCTTCTTCCTGACTCTACTAGGATGAGCTTTAGTCATTTTTCTCTTGTTTTCAGGGGGCTGGGTTTTCTGTGGGGAAACTGACATTTGCTGCTGATCCTCCCAGCTGCTGACCGTGTGCCTACCCTCATCTCACCTGCTCTGTGCCTGCCTGGACAGACACCTGCTCCCGTGTTCTCAGGAGTCTGCCCTGTGTCTTCCTTGACCTTTCCCCTTTGGCTGATGTTTTGTTTTAGCCCCACTTCTTAGACCGACATCTCCTGTCTTAAAACAACCATCCTCTGGCTATGATTTTCTGTGTGGATCTCTGACTCTTCCCACACTCTGAAAAACTTAATTTTTCCCAGATGGTTCCAGCCTTCTCAGTTTTTCTGGCTGCCCCACTCAGTTCTGCATAAGATAGCAAGAGAAACCTAGATGCTCTCCTCTGTTGGAAAGAGAGGGTTAACCTGCTTTTTCAGGGTCTGCGAAATGATTTACGTAAGAACCTTGTAACTGTATTCTGAAATATATGAAGGAGCCCCCTCTGGTTCATTCCCTCCAGAAGCCATAAGGGCCAGAAACTTGAGATCCTGTGATAAAATTGTAGAAGGATTCCCTATAGCCCTTGTTTCTCACCAAACTCTTCCCCTGTAACATACACATTCCTTGTCTGGAAGGAGAAAGTCGGAAAGGAGAGGAGGCAGTCGCAGATTACCTCCGTTGTCTCTTGCCTGCCCATCGTTGGCTGTTGTACTGTGCTGCATTTTCTCATGCACGTGAGCACCTCCCTTCTTATACCCAGGGCATCTGTCACGGTCCCAACAGAAAACAGAAGACATGCTCAAAGGATGGTTGTTCGGGAAAGGTTACCAAATAGGCTGTTTATGAAGGTGTAGGTAAGTTTAAGGGAAACCAGCAAAGGATGCCAAAGTACCCCAGGGCTAGCAAGAGCTGGGAGTCTTCACCAGCCCTAGGCTGGAAGGGGCAGAGGGAGGGAAGAGCTATCCGAAACCTGACAGATGCTGTAGTTGTTGGAGAACACTGCACCGTGGGGGCTGTGGCCTTTTCCAGAGGCAGAGACCCACTGCCAACCCTTGGTCATGCAGACAGGGACCTCTAACCTCACTCTGCCTCCACCTCCCAGCCTCGCATTTCCTGTCTATCTCTTGCGAGGACCTCCCATTTTCTGAATCCAAGCAGAAGGCAGAGGGGAAGGGAGCTGGGAGATGCAGTGAGCAGAGGTCAGCCTCTCGCGGGCACAGAGCAGGCTGAGGAGGGCGGACAGTGCGTCTGGAAGGGTGATGCTGTTGATATTTGGTGCCCTGGGGAATGGTCCTCAGTTGAGGTTGCCTCTTTACACAATAAGAGTGTTCACTGCAATGAGTGGAATATTGTTGATGAAGTTTCTTAGGAGCCCATATAGCCATTTTTCCCCCTGTGAATAGCCATTTTTTCTAAAATGGTCAAATAATATGGTAGGAAGAAGGTTCCCTATAGTCTTAGAGTCTCCCAGATCTTTGGCTTACAGATTTATTCCAAAGCCCTGAAGCCTTCTGCATCCTGGTCTTGCAGAAGTTTCTCCTGTGATAGAGGCATTGATGACAAAACTCCAGTTTTCTTTGATGCATTTTTTTGGTTATAAGCCTTTCAGCAATTGATATCAAACCACAAACCAACTTCCTCTCTTCTCTTCTCTTTTGCTCTTTTTTATAAGACTTGTCTAGTAATTATTGGAAACTTTAGGAGGATTCCTCCCTCCCCCCCACCCCTTCTCCCATCCCAACACACACACACACACACACACACACACACACTCACACAGTCACACACCCCTTGTAGAAAATTTGCAAACAGGGCCTTTTGATCTTGGGAGACAGAAACAGATTCGCCGAATGGGAAACTGAGATATTGCTGAGTTGAGTGGCAGGAGATTAACCTGGGTGTGGTCTCTTCTAAGCTGGTGCAGTTTCGTGGTGATTCAGCATTTCTCCTGGAGATAATTCAGTGAACTCCACATATACCAGTTTCAAAAGGGGCAGAGAAATGTCCTCTAAGCTCCAGATACAGGCTCTCAAACTAACATGCAGGGTAGCATTGAAGGCAAAGGATATCACTCTGTTTTATGCACAGTTCTTTAATTCTTTGTCAAATGGTGTGTTTGGATTTCTTTAAAGGAGAGGCCTTTACACTGTGACACAGTTTCTTGTCACAGCTGTTCTAAAGGAGCTGTAGCAGGGCTGCCAGCCCTCCTGCAGACATCTGCTTCTGTGATGGGAAACTTGAGCTGGGCGATCGCCAGTCCATGCTGGGACACACATGCTGAGCCTCAGAAAGAGCAGGAAGAAACCATGGAGGGAGATTAACACCAACACTGACCCCTTGACAGAGGCGCGGTGAGAAGTGCTTTGCAACCTGCTCCTGCCCTTCCTTGGAGAGTGGAGAGCTTTGAAGAGACACTTGGCCAGGCTGAGCCACATGTGAGGTTCTCTCACCGTGAAACCACAGAGTTCTACACTGTATGCTAGGCAGCATGTTTCCTGTGGCTCTGAAGGCTAATGTTTTTTGCATTCTTGGTTTATGGGGTTTGGTATCCATTTCTCTTGGAATTAGAGTGACCGTCTCATTCTGGTTTGCCTGGTGCTTTCCTGGTTTTAACACTGGAAGTCTTGTGTCCTGGGATTCCCTCCCTTGGTCACATAACTTAGACTCTTGTGACACTGTGAGATGTGGGGGAAGGCCTGGAGTGTGGGCATGACACATCTGAGAGTCAGAACCCACAGAGGCCAGCCAGATCTCCACTTGGAGTGTGGATGTCATATCACATCCTTCTTCACCAGGTTCCAAAGGATCCACAAACCTGGTGTACTTACCTCTATCCCACTGAGCACTTTGGGTGTTTGTGGGCCAGCTGAGTTTAAGTGCAATAAGGCAGGATAAAACTTTTCATAGATTATAAAGCACTACACAAACATAATTATTTTGGTTGCATCAGGCTTTCTTCATCTACAACCCCTGGCCTTGAACATGTGTGGATCTCTTGACTTTGGGAAAGAGAAGGGTCTTATAAATATCATTAATTTAATATGTTAAATAATTTAATATATTGAAAATGATATATTAAGTTCCTCATGCATCTACCAAACATTGAGCTAAGGGCTTTATATATCACTTTTAATTGTTCAAAAAAAATCCTGTAAAATAATATTAGTCCCTGTTGCCCCTAGATTATATTTCCTTAATTTGAGAGTCCTGTTCTTTTTTGGTGTAGACTCAGGGCTAATGCAAGCAGGTGACCCAGTATACATTACTTGGGCTGGCTCTCCAGAACGGGCCTGCTGTTTTGCATGTCAACAGAAATCCTGTGTGAAGATTTTTAGCGGCTAACCCTTTGGGATAGGATAAGGGGGATCAAAATTATTTAGTCAGGGCTGGAAATTGCTCATGGTGGCCTTGCTCAGATCCTGAGGTCTGCAGGTCTGGCTTAGGGCCATCTCAAGCCGTATGGTGCAATTGAACATCCTGAAAGGCCAGAGGTGCACAGGCTCAACTCCACTGTACTAATAATATACACATTAAAAAGCTCATGTATTTTTTCTTGGTAACTAAAAGAGTTTCCAGATAATGCCAACAAAATTATTATACAGACATGATAAAAAATAATTTCCTAAACTGTGTATTTATATATGTAACTTATCCCTTTATTATATTTTCATTTAAAATTTAACTTTCATTTCATTTCATTTCTGATCAAGTTTAAAACTTTTTTCACAAGCATTCATCTTTTACTTTCCATTGAATTAAATATATTTTTTAAAATGCAGAAGTGAAGTTTGCTTCTTACCAACTCAAGCTTCACTTATTAGATTTATTAAAGTCCATAGTTTATCCATGATATATTTGATAAAACAATTAAATCATATTAAACCAGTTTCTGTTTATCAAAATATGTTGTTCCCTGAAAGCATTTGAAGTCCATGTCCAAGACACAATTTGCTCATAGAAAGAATCCGAAGGAAGATCTTTTACTCCACAATAGCAGCTAAGTTTGAATTACATTATCTAAAGAAGAAATTTCCACCCATTAGTTAAATAAGTGCTCAGAGCTTTTAAAGAAACTAATTTCCTGTATATTCGAGAGCTCATGTATAAACGTTTAATGCCTTTCAATGATATTTCTTTTTTTTTTTTTTTTTTGAGACAGAGTCTCACTTTGTTGCCCTGGCTAGAGTGAGTGCCGTGGCATTAGCCTAGCTCACAGCAACCTCAGACTCCTGGGCTCAAGCGATCCTCCTGCCTCAGCCTCCCAAGTAGCTGGGACTACAGGCATGCGCCACCATGCCCGGCTAATTTTTTCTATATATTTTTAGCTGTCCAATTAATTTCTTTC